>JASSUY010031754.1:0-40587 GCA_032466535.1 Forpus xanthops | reverse complement strand
GATGTGAGAGTTGGGGCTGTTCAGCCTGGAGAAGAGAAGGCTGCATGGAGACCTCATAGCAGCCTTCCAGTATCTGAGGGGGGCCTATAGGTATGCTGAGGAGGGACTTTTCATGAGGGACTGTACTGAGAAGACAAGGGGTAATGGGTGTAAACTTAAACAGGGGAAGTTTAGATTGGATCTGAGGAAGAAATTCTTTACTGTATGGGTTGTGAGGCACTGGAATGGGTTGTCCAGGGAAGTTGTGAATGCTCCATTGCTGGCCATGTTCAAGGCCGAGTTGGACATAGCTGTGGGTGATATGGTTTAGTGGGAGGTGTCACTGCCCCTGGCAGGGAGGTTGGAACTAGATGATCTTAAGGTTCTTTCCAGCCCTAACTATTCTATGATTCTATGACCTGCTTTTCTAGGCTTGTCTGGGGTGATCAACCAAGTTGATCATCTTGGTTTGAGCTTTTATTGCTTCTGGTGAATGGCATATTTGGAAAATTTTTGTATGTGCCTCTTCTTGACAAATATGTGACTGTTTGCTTATAAAGTGAAAACACCAGAAAATATATATAACACCAGAAAATCAGCTGTTTTGAAGGTGTAAATCTCTTTCACTAGGTTTTTAAAACAGACATGGGAATCTGAATATGAAGTATTAGTACATATTTGATCAAAGCATAGCATTTGGTCATAGACGGCAATAGTTACCTTGCCATCTGGACAAGGTAATATTAATGTAAAATACAGCACTTTTTTTTTTGTTTCTTTAATTGATATTCCAAAGAAACAGGCAAAAATTTATTTATATATATCTGTGCTTAAGAAAAAGAATGTTACTAACGAAACTTCCAGTGTTACATGGAAGCTATGTATAATTCTGTTTTGATATACAAAGGTCAATATAACTAGCTTTTATTGAAAAAGTCATTTAGAAGATAAAAGTCTAATAATCTGTGGAGCTGTCCTTTATTTGAAAGTTTTGTACATTACGAAACAGATTCAAAATTAAGTTGCTTTTTTAGACGTTGTTGATTTTAGCAGTGTCAGTTGTATTCTCCTTCTCAAGTTAGTGAAGTTTTCAGCATTGTGACTCATACTGTTGTTTAGTTGTGGCCATTAGCCTATCGACCCCATCAGAATTTTTCCTCAATAAAGCTTATTGAAAACTATGGAATCTTCTAAAAGCATATTTAAATGGTGTACAGTAAAATGCTATTGTCTAAACAGCCCATTAGTGTTCTTTGAATGTGCCATTTTTAAAACAGTGTATTCTTTCCATAATTCCTTGTTGATCCTGTGGCAAGAACCATAATTTACTGCAATTTTTTAAAAGCTTTGGCTACAGTTGAAGATTTCCAGATTCGTCCTCATGCACTTTATGTGCATTCCTACAAGGCTCCTACTTTTTGTGACTACTGTGGAGAGATGCTTTGGGGTTTGGTACGACAAGGCTTAAAATGTGAAGGTAAGTCTGTGATTTTTTTAGTGTATGTTTGTGTATGTGTGTCTATATGAGATGAGGAAAAAGAAACTGTATCATGTTTGATTTGTTAGCATCTGATAAATGTAGTATTTTAGAGTTTGAAGGGGTCATACATCAGAATACTGAGTTCTGATCCTGGCATTAGTGCAAACCTTGTGTGACCCTGGGCAAAAGACTTAAAAAGCGTTCTTGTTTCCTACTTTAAAAGAAATAGCTAGCTTATGAGTGTGTTCTTTGCACAAGGAGCACATACTTTGGAGAAACTCCTGGAGGGGAATTCCTTATGGCCTTCATCCATCTGGCTGTGGAGCACTCTTCAGCCTGCTGACAGGTACTGATGCTGCCTGCTCACTGGCTTCTCCTTGGCCTTGTGCTCTGAAGTGAAAAGCTGATGAAAGCTCCGTGGTGGAGGGAGAAGCTGCTTTGGAGTCTCAGACTTTGTTTCTGTAGCTGGGCTTACTGAGGACCAGTGTTATAGCAAGTGGTGCAGAAAGAGAGTTTAACAGAGCAATCTATTTCTTCCTTTACCAGTTTTCTGGCTCATCTTTTTAACTGCTTTACCAAAATACCAATAGTAATTTTGTTACTTTGAATGCTGAGAGGTTGTTTTTTTTTTGTTTTTTTTTTTTTTTTTTGTTTAAAATAACTTCTCTTTCAGGTTGTGGGTTAAACTACCATAAGCGATGTGCCTTCAAGATTCCAAATAACTGCAGTGGAGTGAGAAAGAGGCGTCTGTCTAACGTGTCTTTACCAGGAGCAGGGCTTTCAGTTCCAAGACCAGCACAAGCTGAATACACATCCTCTGCCTCTGAAGAAGTATGTAATGTGAAAGGGGAAACAGTTTCTGGTTTTAAACCCTTAAACTCTCTGAGGAGCTAGATAGTGTTGCAAGTGGCTCATAATGGGTACCAGGAAGTTGAGCTTAACTGTTATGATTTGGTTTAGTTTGCTTTTTAAATCAGTTGAGTCTTAGCCTGTGACACTTACTTCCCATTTAATTTCTCACAGTAATAGTAGTTATCAGTAAGTTATAACTCTTACATATAATTTTATTATTAGTCTGTCACTCATAGTTCCATGAACTCTGAGAAATTTAGTTTCAGAAATGATAAAACATCCTGCCTTCTTTGTAATACAGATTCATTTTGTAATTGTGTTATCAGTACAGAATGGTTACTTGTTTAAAGCAGAACAAATTGTAAGTTTTTATGGTGGTTGATGAGAGCGAGTTCCTGATATGCTATTATGCTTTTCAGACGGTTAGTCTAAAAAGCCTGAAGCCCTATCAAGGAGGGTGTAGTGAATGAAGGGCTTACAGTAAAAAGTTCATCCATAATAGTTTTTTATTATAATGCTTATGATGATTGCTTAGAGGTTGTAGATTATACTGCAACTATATTTGGATTGTAAGACAGGACAGGCAGTGATTAGATCAGTTTGTTTCATTGCTGGTTTTATGGTGGGGTAAAAACAGTGCTTTAGATACTTAGCCTTTCCTACTTACCTAATTCTATTACTTTACAGTATAACAATTCTTACCACAGTTTAAAATATGAATTGTATAGATTGTCTAGTTCAAGAACATATTTTCTTAGTTAGAGGCTATGAAGTCTAGTCTAGAGTCATGAAAAATACTGAATTCTCTATTTTGTAACTGCTGGTAAGATTTATTCAGTGATCATAGAATTGTAACCTTTTCTCCTGTCCCAGAATTTATGATTTCTACATGTGTGTTTAGTACCTCTTTGCCACCTCTTCTTTCTTACCTGATTTTGAATACTTGGCTTGGATGGTCAGTAATGTATTATCCTATTTGTGGTTCATCTTTCAGCAGTCTTAAAATACTTTAGGTCAGTAGCTCTTCCCTTGTCCACTCACATACTGAGTCCATCATAGAAGGCTATTAGTTTGGTGACGCAGGACTTGCCCTCGGTAATCCATGCTGGCTGTCTTAAATCACTCCACTGTGCTCTATATGTGTAGCGTAGCTTCTAGGAGAATTTTTTTCCACGATCTTCCCAGGCACAGAGATGAGACTGACAGGTCAGTAGTTCCAGGGGTCCTCCTTTCTACTCTTCTTAAAAATAGGTACCTTGTTTGCCTTTTTCCAGACACCAAGGATGTCACCTGACTGCCATGACTTTTCAAAGTCCTGACAGTAGAACAGGTTTGGTGCTAATCATGTATGCCTTCTTATTCCAGCGCTGCTGCCCAGAACCTAGTAAGAGGATTCCCTCCTGGAGTGGCCGTCCCATCTGGATGGAAAAGATGGTGCTTTGTAGAGTGAAGGTTCCGCACACCTTTGCTGTTCACTCTTACACTCGTCCAACTATATGCCAATATTGCAAACGGCTGCTCAAGGGCCTTTTCCGCCAAGGAATGCAGTGTAAAGGTAAATCTGATTTTCTGCTGTAGCAGCAAGTTTCAGTAAAGGTCTTATATTTAAAATTGATTTTAGCTTCTGTTTTTATTGCCAGAAGGATGCATTCTGTGAAACAGGGCAGTATAGTTTTTGGAAAAACCGTGTATTTTTGAGAGGACAGCAGCCCTCATCTCATTCCAGTAGCCTGTGCATTGGACATTTTTCTGAAAAATAAGATTTAATCAGAAGTGGATTGGGAATACCTTAATTGTAAAAGGATAATCCTAAATGAATAAAAAATGGGAAGTACCTCCCTTTTGTTCAGTGTCTTCCAGACTCATCACTAAAGGATTTGTAAATTTTCATTATGTTATTCTTGTACAGAATACTGGTTAATATCTTTTGGGAAAATTTTCCAAAATTTTTTTTCAGGTGATTTTCCTGAGGTAGCTTAGGCTTCATCAGCTGCATGGGGTTTATTTAACATATGTTAAGATGCATGACTTCAGTTCTCAGACTTCTGTGCAGTTCCCAGGGCATAAGTGTGACATTGTGACATTATTCTGGCTCTTTATTGCTGGGTAGTGCAAATCTATCAGCTTTGTTTTAGGAAAGAAAGCTGTAGTGATGAATCGTAAACAATATGGAAAGGAAGATAGGATGAGAAAGTTGAGGCTGTTCAGCCTGGAGAAGAGAAGGCTGCGTGGATACCTCATAGCAGCCTTCCAATGTCTGAAGGAGGCTGGGGAGGGACTTTTCATGAGGGACTGTAGTGACAGGACAAGGGGTAACCGGTTCAAACTTAAACAGGGGAAGTTTAGATTGAATCTGAGGAAGAAATTCTTTCCTGTAAGGGTGGTGAGGCACTGGAATGTGTTGCCCAGGAAAGTTGTGAATGCTCCATTGCTGGCAGTGTTCAAGGCCAGGCTGAATATAGCCTTGGGTGTCATGGTTTAGTGAGAGGTGTCCCTGCCCCTGGCAGGGGGGTTGGAACTAGATGATCTTAAGGTTCTTTCCAGCCCTAACTATTCTATGATTCTGTGACTTTCCATTTTTCTCATGTGAGTTAGTCACATGTGAGTACCAGAAGTCAACATTTTAAAAGAGATAACTGAATACATTTTCAGTTTCCTTAAGTAGAGGGAAAGCAAAAATTGTAAGCTTACAACTCTTTTAATTTTCTTCTTACTAAAAATCCTGCTGTCTCAAGAAGTAGTTGTATCTTTCATGTCTGGTTTTATTTGTAGTCTTTGAAGGCAGCATCCTGAACTGTTTTGATTTATTTATTTTTTTTTTTCCCCCTAGTCACTGTGTCTCTCGGATACATGCAATGCATAAATAATGAAGCCTGAAAAAGGTGCTTTACAGTTTTAGAATGTAGTTAATACAAATATGCAACTGTCCGTATGCAGTTGTCACTGTATATCCAGGCAAACAAATGGGGCTACCACATAAGTTTCAAGGAATTCAATGACACTGGGTAAAAATAACATTTATATATGGAAAACAAGCTGAGAGAAATGTTCTATATACACAGAGGACAGAAATACTAATAGGCCTTGGTCTGTGCAATGTGATCCTGTGTGTATTTTCAGTATATCAGGGATAGATACTAAACAATCAAAATATGTCATGCCACTTTCTCCTGCAGATTCTTAAGGTTTCACACTGACTTCTTTGTGCACATTCACAAATCTGCAGCATCAGGGATCTTTCATAAGTACTGTGTTCCTGAGTACTAGTAACAGCCCTGGATTTCTTGAATTCATCCAGGCCTCTGCTTGGACTTTTTGGGATGCTAAGGCTGTATTTGCGGTAATAAATTAAATGGACCCATCGCCGTTCCTGGACCTGGACACTGAAGTCAACTGGGACAGAATGACCCATGCTCATGGACAAGTTGTCTTTGTATCCCAGCCTGGGTAGTTGTATGCAGACTACCTGTTGGAACAATTCCATGGGATACTCTGATATAAATCAGAACTAGACCTGGGAACTATTTGGGACTGTGCTAATGCTGTGGACCGGAACTATGCTAGGGAATGTTTCTGTTTATTAAACTACTTGCAATACCCAAGAATGTTTCTAGATGTAGTTTAATTTATTAGGATTGACTTGCTCTTAGTCTGGGGAGATACTGATATTTCTCCTGTCTAGGCTGAAAAGGAAAGCACAGTGAGCTTTCCTTGGATAGCAGAAAGGGATTAAACTATCAGATTGAAAACAGTTGTGGGGATAGTAGGGAGTTTGAGATTCAAAATACTGAGTTGGATGTTAGGGTGATACTGCTAATAGAGGAAATTCTTGTTAATGTCGTATGCAGGACTTTGTTCAGTAGGCTGCATCTGGTGCCTCAGATGCAGAAGTGGCACACATCCAGGTTCAATTCTGTCTTCACATCAGGCCAGATCTGGATACAACATTATTCTGTTTGCCTTTATGTGAGCAGGCAGAAATGGAGCTTCAGTGTTCAGCCTGTCTGAATGATAGGGCATTTACTGCACAGCATATTTGCTCTGTGATACAGGTGTGTCATCCTAGAGGCTCTGATAACTGCAAGTCTTAGGTGGCAGGTGGGGAAACATGGTAGAGATGAGACATTTAAATCACAGCAGTGGAAAAAAGGGTATGGAACAAATGAGAGGATGGGAAAAATTACATCATAATGGCAAAAATAGCCACAGAGAAAGCTGGAAAAATAGAAAACTTGTATACTGGAAGAGGAAGTGCTGACAGAATGAATAGTGGTGGGGCAAATCAGCATATGACATCAGGACAAGAATGTTAATTTCTTTCTGGAAGTGACATCGTTTGTGGTGACTTCAGTTACATACAAATGTATAAAACTGAGCTGAAGTTTGTGATGGCAGTAGTGAATGGTAGAATGCTAGTGGCTGAGTAGGAGTGATGTTCTTGGTATCATAATCTTACTTCTCTTTTAGATTGCAGGTTCAACTGTCACAAACGCTGTGCATCTAAAGTGCCTAAAGACTGTCTTGGAGAGGTGATATTTAATGGAGGTGAGATGGGAAACATGGTTTCAAATACTGACAGAGGTCTAATGAGATGCATTACGGTTTGGCTTTCTCATCTTTGAATATTTTACATCTTTATGTTTTATCTTCCCAGTTTCTATGCCTGAGATCACTGATCTGGTTTTATTAAAAACAGTTAAAAAGATGCATTGTAAAACTTATACTCTGGTGACTTCAGTTTTACTTCATCAGCCTTGGCAAGTGCAGCGTGCTTGCCTGAGGTTGCTCAAAGGAAATAAAAAAAATCAAGACACTTTCTCAGCGTTGAAAAAATAATCATCTGTTGTGATCAGTCTGCTCATTGTTCACCGTGAAATGTATTTGTAAATGTTATTATCTGAAGACTAGTACAATTTTTTATGACTTTCCCTTATCAGTGACCTTTAGTAGCCAGAGTTAGCCCAACCATTTCTGAAATAAAAGAGAAAGGAAGAAACAGTGAGTCTGTTGCCATTGCACAGCATGTTACATCCATTTGTGCCTCCATTTTCCAGCTCCAAGGCTCTTGCCTAGGTTTTTGGTTGTTGGCCAGCATGTTGTTGCTTCAGCCTGCTTTCAGCACCCTTGTCACGGTGCTAGGGCACGTAGTTTGGGAGCTGTGATTTCATATAATTCTTCTGTGGACATAAGGAGTCTTTTTACTTATTTATTTGTTTGTTTGTTTATTGTTCTTTCTCCAATCTTTAGTTGAGCTCTCTTCAGGCCTAAAAAATAATAATAATAGTAAAGGCTAAAAAAGGCTTTAGATTAAGGTATTTCTTAATTCTTAATGGTGTCTCTTCATTTGTGATTTTACACAGTGCAAGTCATAAAGCTTTTGGAAACATTAAACTTCTGCCAGCAGAAAGTCAGATGTGAATAAGATCTGTTCTGCTTTTCTCTTTTTCTATAATACCACAGCCCCTCATTTTTCTCTTACTTTTGCTATTATGGGCTACAAAAGCAAGAACAGATTTGGGTTTCTGTTGATAAAAAATTTCATTCTCACAGGAATAATCCTCTTGGTCATCTCTAGCCAGTGAAAGGTTGCTTTGTACTGATTACTTGTGGAACAGATTACTTAATGAGATATAGGTTTAGAGCTTAAGCTTTTCACTCTGTTTCTTTCAATATGTTTCTTGTTCTAGTTGGGTCTGTCTTGCCTTGGCATTTAGTTAAGCCAGCAGTGTTCAGTAGCCTATTTTGCACTTCCATTAGGTAGTGAAAACTAAAGGACTTTTTATATTCTGATTTGACTTTTATGTTTATTTGCATAAATATGAACTGAAGACACTGAGAAAGAAATTTGGGTGGGGGGGGATATTTGAGTATGATGGTTTTGGCTTGTTTTTTTTTTTTGAACTGTGTACTTGAAAGAATATCTGAATTCTGTGTTGTTTCCAGAACCTGCTAGCCCAGGGCAGGACTTGGACATGCCAATGGAAGTTGATAGTAGCGAATTAAACAGTGATGGTAGTCGAGGTCTAGATGATTCTGAGGAGCCCTCTCCGCCAGAGGACAAGATCTTCTTTATGGATCCATCTGACCTTGATGCAGACAAAGATGAAGAAGCTGTCAAAACCATCAGGTAAGTCATAAGGTGGACTTTTTTGCTCTAAATGTACTTTCCTCAGTAACATAAGTAAAACATTTTTTATTAGCACACTAGCACTGCTTAGTTTTTTTTTTTCCTTTTCTTTATTTTTTAATACTTAAGCATTTCAGAAAGTTATTCTGTCTCAAGAAAATTGAAATATAAAAATTACCATAATTATCTTTTACTTGAAAAGGTGCTGTGAAATGGCTGTTACCAAAGAGGTAAAAGGATGTTATCAAAACATGGTAAAACTTATAGTTTAACATGGCTGACATGACTAAGATCTTTGTGACTTCAGCCTAATTTAGTTACTGTTATACATCTGCTAATTTAAGAGGAATTAGTTGAGATGCTTTTGGAGCAGTCCCAGGCACAGCTAGTGTATGTTCTGTATGTTAGAATTACACAGAATGCTGTGTTAAAGCATCCTTATGTTTTTTGTTTTGAATCTGAGATTTCATTTACAAATGTTTCTTTTAGCGCCACTTGTAGGAGCTGTGGTGTAAAGCAGGTAACTTGGTTGACTCTTATCTTCAGTGCTTTTAAAAAATGTATGTTTAAATAGTGACTCTGTCAGAATGTTAGAGATTGCCAAATCCTTGTCTTCAGGACAGTTATCATCCCTGAGCAGTGATAGAATTTTCTAGTGCAGCTGTGATTTGAATTAACACATCCCTGTTAATATTTTGGTAACTAAAAAGTATGCTTAGGGACATTCATTAGTGTGATAAAAATGTTAAGAAGTAGCATAGTCAGCTTAGATAAGAGAAAATAATAGTGATGCTGGTGTTCATTATATTTTTATGCTGGACTAAGACCAGCAGTCTCAGCTAATTGTTTTGAGAGAAGATGGTTTCCATAGATGTCCTCATTCCAGTGTTTCTTCTGTGTTCTGTATATCACTTTATGTACTGCAATGCTTGGACTAGGAGAGATAGGGGGAGCTCTGATACCTTACCAATTTCAGCTATGAGTAAAATTTGTATGGGAAGAAGAGGTGCCTGTTCCTGAAAATAATGGTCTAAATGTGTAGTACCAGTATAATTGCAATACTATTGTATTTCATTTGTTAAATATTAACTGTTCTATCTTTTTTTAGTCCTTCAACGAGCAATAATATTCCACTCATGAGAGTTGTACAGTCGATCAAGCACACAAAGCGGAAGAGCAGTACAATGGTGAAGGAAGGATGGATGGTCCACTATACTAGCAGAGACAATCTGGTCAGTGGCTTTAATTTCTTCCTAATTAAGTTAGATTATTTTTCTAAACCAGTGTATTTTGTTTAGCTTAATTAGATATTCTGATTTGCATTATCATTTGAAAGGACTATTAACTATTGACACTATTATTCTAAAGATCTAGGTGTTTGTAATTATTTGTGTGTAGATATAAGGGCCCTTCATTCCTCCATCAGTTTGCTGTATCTAGAACTAAGCATTACTGAACACACCCTACCCTCCACTCCATGTCACTGCTCCTCTTGATGTCAGTGGTATAAAGAATTGTGGCTTGACTCTCTCCTTAGCTATTCAAGTATCCTCCAGGAAGACGACATTGTTTGTTTCCAGTGTTACCAGTAATCCTCTCTTAATTGAACCTTCTTAGGCAACCTCCTTGGGTTTATGTATTGAGAAGGAAAATGAGGAAGAATAACTGGGTTCCTTAGAGTTGTCTGATAGGAGGGAATGGATCCTCTCATCTTTTGGTAAATGAATAAAAAGGATGAAGTCAAGACACTTCCAGATCTCATGAAGCAGTGTGTCATTTGAGACTTTATGAAAGGCAGCATAAATACTTTTGTATTCTTTGTGTCTACACAGGAGTCTAATTGAAGGGAACTACAGGAATTTAGAGAATCAAAGTTAATTTAACTTATCCTAAAGTCAAGCTGAGGAGTGGCACTAGTTAGCTCAGGTTACTGTAGTGTTTCTGCTTTTTGTGATTGTCAACTAAGCAGACCACTGTGGTCTGTCAGAAACTGCCTTAAAAAACGTCTTTGAAGTGCAGTTTGCTAATACCTCGATGTATTTATCACAAACAAAAATAAGTATCTAGTGTATTTCAGATGACATTCTAGCCAAGGCTGCTTAACAGATACAGTTATCAGCTGGCTATGAAAAGCTAAGGCCAGATAGCAGGCAAAGACAAATAGTTCTGGAGTATTCATGGCAGGTGTGGTACTCAGCTCTGATTTAATCTTTCAGTACAGCCAGTACTTTCTTCCATGGATGTTTTTGAACCTCTGTGGAACAGTGGTCAGGTTGTACATCATAGCTTAGCTTGTTTTAATTCTGCTGTCAGCCTGGCTGCTACCTAGGTGACATCTACTGAGAAGGCCATGCAAATAAAATGAAGTATTCTGCCCCAAAGCAAGATACTGTCAGCCAAGCAAGATCTCATAGAGCTTCCTAATGGGAGGAGACTTCCGTATTAGGCATTACAACATCAGCTATTTCCCTTGACCCCTCTGTTCTCAGCAATGTCAGACTGCTTCCTATTCCTGAATAAGTTGGGCTTTCTGTCAGTTCCAGGAAGGTTCATTTTAACAGCAGTATCTGTATTCTTCTTGCTCATCCTGGGTAACAAGATATTTCACCCTTTGTAATGAGAGCTTTCTATATTGGCTTTTATATTGTTTTCCTCACCCTGAGCCCATCCTTTCTCAGAATAGGGTATGGGCAGATTTTGGATCACCGAAGGAGTTATCACATGTTCCTTGATTTTTTGCCTCCTCTAAAATCCCAATTCATGATTTTATAAAGACTATATATGTCCAAGGGACAGGTTCAACCTTCCGTCTTTACCCATCTTCCATTCAGTGCTGGCTGGGAATTCCATTTAATTAAATCCATTCATGGCCTAGCTTTCTTTGTCTAACTCCTACAGATAGACCTAGCTTTCCCATTATTGAAGGTGTTTCAGCTCTGCTGTATCATGTTTTAAACTTTTACCTCCTAAGCCAGAATTGAGGGTCGTGAGTTTTTGTCATGGAAACATAAAAATGAGTTTTGGATGTGAGCATGGGGCAAGCAAAGTAAGTTAGGCTTGTACAGCTGTACACACTAGAAGCTTCTTTGTTTCTTCTGCTTAAAATTACAAGACAGTTATGTGCAATTTGTATCTCCTTTTGGTGCAGATGTTTCTTACTGGTGGAGACTTTCAGAAAATGGCTGTTCACTCTGTCTTGAGTTCTGTTTTTCTTTTTTTCCTCCAAGATGATACTTTGTCCACTTGAGTCTTACAGTCTGTCTGTCTTGCTTGTGGGCTCTTGACATTCTTGAACTCTGTGTTGACAAAAGAATTAAGGACTTGTTAGGCTTATTTAGTCCTTTGAACCTTTACGATGTTGGTGTGTGGGCTCAGAAGGAGGAAGCATGACTCCCAACAATTGTTACTGAATTAAAATGCTTCAGGTTCAAGGAGCATATTACCTGCAGTGAAACCCATGTAAGTGAGTGTTTTTCCTGTATGAGATACCTGCTGTTGTCACTGCTATTATTGTTAGGTAAGTGATACTTTCTTCTGCTTTGTGGAAATAACTTTTGAGGTTCTTTTTCATGTATCTAGTCATGTAGATTTATGTTAATTGATAATGTTAGTAATTTTAAGCATTTCTTACTTAAATAGGTAATCAAAGCCGTACCAATTTATTTCTTATACTATTGTGCTGTGTGTTTTGTAGAGAAAAAGGCATTACTGGAGACTGGACAGCAAATGCCTCACACTGTTTCAAAATGAATCAGGAACAAAATATTACAAGGTAATGAATGCTGAGTAAGAATTATGTTGACAGTGCTTTACTGATCTGAAATCTACTTGTCAGCAGTATAAGTACTTTCTCATTTCCTCATCTTTTTTTAGTCAAAACTGACCAGGTTAATTGTTGGCCAAACCTTGTAAGTGAGAAGGACCAGAACCAATTCTGAAAAGTTACTTACAGCTCTCCTTATGTCTCTCCTTACATTTTACAAGTACTGTTCTGAATTACCTAGCAAATGAAACCTTCTTTACAATTACCAGAGAATCTGTTTGGTTGCCAGTCTAATGAAGGCTAGGGTTTTTGAATTCTATATAGAAGTAGTGACTGGAAGTCTGCATGCTTATGTATTTCGTTTGATCTTGAAACTAAATTATTCCAACTGAACAACTGAAACTTGCAAGCAAGATTTAAAGGAAAATTTACTGTGCAGCCTGGCATTATATACACGAAGCATAGCAGTTATTTTAGTGTATTGTTAATATAACAGTGTGTTCAATGGTGGAATATTTAGAAAATGTTTTTGAATGTATAAACAGGATTTTTCCCTTTCTTGTCTTACACCTTTAGGTGGGGGTCCAAATCTTGCAGCTTCTTCCTTTATAAGACCAAGCCTTTTCTCTGTACACCCAGCTAAACTTGCCCAGATCCTTTTCATCCCTATCTTGACCAATGCAGTCTCTTCTTCTCAGACCTCTCTGATAACTTGTATTGCCCTGTGCATTCAAAACACAGCTGGTAAAATACGTTCCTTGCTTGTTGCTCCATTTTGTCATTGCTTCTAGCCCTCTGACTTGTCCCTTTGCGCCCCTCTTTTTAACTGCTTAAATCTCAGGTTATTTGTCTTTGCTGTTAGAATAATTCAAGTTTTTGCCCTTACATTTATTTGTTCTTCATCTTAATCACCTGTTGTCTCTTATCACCCTAATGCCAACTCTGTGTTCACCTACTTGTTCACTACTCTTGCAAGTGACATGTACCTATACACCTTCCTATGTGTGTGGAATGTCCTCCTCCTGCTAGTGTGAACTTGCAACCGTTTCTTCCTTCAGATCTGTTCTCTAGTACTGCTTATACTATAATCTTAAACTGATAAGGTTGAGGAGTCAGAAATTGTTAATATCTGTATGAAGGAGATTATTTACCCCAGATGTTTCAGATAAGTGAAGCAGATGCTTATTGACCAGCTTATGTAACTGCATCATCTTCTTAATGTTGTCTTGTTTCACTTTTCCCCTGTCATCTTCTTTAACTGAGCTGCATAAGCTACCAGGGGAAAATGGTCATTCCGTACTTGTGCATCATTCGTATGTGGTGGTGGGGTATCTCATGCATGTATCAAGAGAACTGTGCTGGGGCTGGAAGTCTCTCTAGGCTTGCAGAGAGGAATTCAGAAAGCTGTGGGTGGGCAATGGTCATGTGTAGTTTATTACATTAGTTATGAGGTTTGGTGTTCGGTATTTTGATGTATTTTCTTTCCTTGCAAGCATTTTAAGTTTTGCATACCAGTATATAAAAATAGTATGTGCATTTTCATTTTTTAACCTTTAATATTTTTCTTCAGGAGATTCCACTTTCAGAAATTCTCCAGGTGACTCAGCCTCGAAATTTTTCAAACGTGGTGCAGGGCAGCAACCCCTACTGTTTTGAGATCATCACTGACACCATGGTGTACTTTGTTGGCGAAAACAATGGCAGCAGTCATCACAGTCCTGTTCTTGCTGCCACCGGAGTTGGACTTGACGTAGCTCAGGGCTGGGAGAAAGCCATTCGTCAGGCTTTGATGCCAGTCACTCCTCAAGCTAGCGTTTGCACTGCTGCAGGACAAGGAAAAGATCACAGTAAGCAGGCAGACAAGGCACTATCATTCATATTCTGAAGCTGGTAATAGTAAAGATTCCTTTCAGGAAAGGTCTTATTTAGAGTGAAGTATTTCTCTCTACCTTCTGCTGAATTGTGTCCATAATTTTCCACAAGTTTCTAAAAAGTGACACTCAGGTTTGTGGAGGGTCGGCAAATCCTTCAATCTGTTGTAGCAGGTAGTAGTAGTTAGGAATCAGATTTACAATATGAATGGGTATTGCAGAGCTTTATTGTAGGAGCAGTAATATCTCACATGTAGTTGCTGGACATAAAAAAGGACCTTAGTTTAGATATTTTTAATATACTTTAATAGATCAATGTATTCAGATCATATACTCTGAAAACTAAATTTGGATGCGTTTTGATGTTATCCTGTATGTATATTAAAGCTGTGAGATGTCAGTAACTGAGAAGAAAAGGAGTAAGTGATAAAATATAAATACCACCAGTGCTGGAAAGGACTTTTGCTGAGCTGTGTGTAGTGATAAAAAGTGCCCTGTCCTTTTTATGCACCTGCCTTCTGTTTCTTTCTCCGACATAGGATCAGATTCATTATCAAGACTCTACTAAACTGTATTTTGTGTTCTTTCTCTTCAGACATCTTGTTCCTTGTGATGACATTAATTCATATTCTGCACTGAGATTTATGTTCTCATTCTTTAGTTTCTTTTTATCATTCAGCTACTCCTTCATCTTCTTCTAGTGAAACTCTATTTTACTGGAGGTTGTGAGATTGGTTTCTCTCTCTGATGTCTGGCTGCTCTGCACCAGCAACAGTTAAAAACATGTAACCACTAGTGTTAGGTAAAGGCACCTTCTGAAAATGATGCAACTGTGATCTGAAATGGTGAATTATAAAATGCCAGTACTGGTGTCTGTATTCAATTACAGTTAAGACATATACCTGTGAGATGGTACCTCACATCTGGCCTTTATACATATGTAAAATGGTACTTTCAATATGAAATTCTTACTTCCAAATATATATACACCAAAGTTCACTTTGTTTTCTAGAACGTAGGGCTTACTGTTGCTGAGACCTGCGAAGTTGCTTTTCCCCAAATTGGTATTTTTTCAGATGTAAATAATAACATTTTTGTATTAAAACTTGGCAGTTGTAGAAAGCAAGCTGCAAGGGTAGGTATGGTGATGGAGTATTTTGAAGTATTCAGAAGTGTTTAGCATTCTAGGAGTAGAAGTAACTACCATGAGTTGTGAAGTGGCATTCACATATCTTTATACAACTCTGTTTTTTAAACTGTAAAAAGCCCACAAAATGTCCATTCATCCCCTCTTCTTCCTACACATTAGAAGACATCAAAAGTTTCCAAGAGTCTTTAAGAAAACTAGACTTCTAGTTAAAAAAAAAACACAAATCCCTAGAAACTTGTAATATGGTCTTTTGAATGACAGGACTGAAAGAGGAGGGAGATATTGCTACTGCTTGAAATACTTGCAGCAGCAGGGAATTTATAGTGTTGAAATGTCCACAAGACACTAGCTTATCTCTTTATATCGCAATCTGGCCAGAAAGTGGCTAGAAAGGAGGATTCTTTTCCAGTTCTGACCTTGTGCTTGGTGGTGGTTGAGGTGGGATGTTTCTGAGCTGAAATGAGAGAAGATTAGTAAGATGTTACTTGGTGTAGATTACATATTGAATCTGTCATTACTGATATCTTCAGAAGCATCTGTTTTTCAGCCATTACTCTTATGCCTTGCAGACCTAGAAAAATCGATTTGTTTGAAAGTAGTAACTCAGACTCTACCTAGCAGATACTTAGTATTCTGCAGCCATCCCTGGAGAAGGGTTCAGTGTGTTCTCTTTAAACAGTATCAAAAACTGTGTCTTCACTTTCTAGCTACTTTGTTTTAACTTTGCTGCAGTTTGTGTTGACCTTAGTAACTTTTTTGTCTACCACCTGTCTTGTTTTTGCTTGTGTTCTGTGCTGTTACTCCAGTGCAGGCTTGGCTATAGTCAGTGATCAGTAGATGTATGTGAGGCTGTAATTCTAGTTCATATTTCAGATATGAAAGATGTCTTTGAGGACTAGTATTTATTGCTGTCCTAAGGCTCTAAATTTCTTCTCTGATGTAAAGCACAGGTTGCAAAAATCAGATTCAGGCATTTTTTGTTCTCAAAAATTGTGGTGTTTAAATTTCATGGTTCTTCATAAGGCTAATAAAGACTTTTTCAAAGGGCTAGTAACTATGTAGTATATCTTCTTTTCACCTTGTAGATGTATTTGGAAGTGAAAGGAAAGGGGTGTTTTCTGCCTACCTTGACATATCTGTGCATCTTAATGTTATTCCTGTAATAAAAACTTCTTGTCAAAATTTGATGCAGGCTGAAAAATTCTCTGTCTTATGCTTTTACTTGTAAATTGCACTTCTGAGATGTGCTCTTCTATTCCAAAGACTTGTACACTTCTGTAGTTTATCCATGAAACAAAGATTGTTTATATTATGGGGTTTATTGCTTTTTTAGTTACCAGGCCTTCTTGCCTTGCTTCGTTAGTTTCCTTTTCTCATGCATTAATTCTGCATCTTATGATACCAAAGGAAATTAGTAACCATGTTCATTTGACTATAAGGTGTCTACTTGGTCTGCTTCCCTGTATTTTTCTATATTACTATGGGAAATCCTTAGTAGTTTAATGAACTCTGATACAATTGCCACATTACTATTGTTTTTGAATCATCAGCTCTCTATTGTATAAACATCCAGTCTATTCTTTCTGTTATCAGTGTCATAACAAAAAAAAACAGACAAAAAATTCCAGCAGAACTCCTAAGGCTATTTATCTAATCAATCCATGAAATTCATGTTCCAGGATATGATGTTTTTGCAGAACATCAATAAAAATTGTTTCATCATGACTGGGTTAGAAGTCAGTAAATGGTTGGGGATTTTTGGTATGGTTTTAGTTTGGGTTTCCCCCCCACCTCTTTTTACTGAAAAAAGTCCCTGCCCTTCTTACTTACTTACTCGGTTGTGTCTTCTTTATTGCAGAAGAGTTATCTTTAAGCATCTCTGTTTCAAATTGCCAGGTCCAAGAGAATGTGGTGAGTATGTACATTGTATAATAAAGGTGTTTATTTCATAGAATCACAGAATGGTTTGGATTGGAAGGGGCCTCAAAGAGCATCTAGTTTCAACCCCTCTGCCATGGGCCGGGACACCTTCCACTAGAGCAGGTTGCTCAAAGCCCCGTCCAACCTGGCCTTGAATGCTGCCAGATATGGGGCAGACACAACTTCTCTGGACAACCTGTTTCAGTGCCTCACCATCCTCATACTAAAGAATTTTCTTATAATATCTAATCTAAATCTGTTCTCTCTCAGCTTAAAACCATTATGTCTTTTCCTGTCCTACATGCTGTTGTAAAAAGTTGCTCTCTAGATTTCTTGTAGATGCCTTTAGGTACAGAAAGCTGCTGTAAGGTCTCCTCTGAGCTTTCTCTTCTCCAGGCTGAACAAGCCCAGCTCTCTCAGTCTGTCTTCATATAAGAGGTGCTCTAGCCTGGAGCACCTTTGTAATACCTGGGTATGACAGAATACTTGGTAGTAACAGCATCCAAATGAGAAATCAACACTGGGATATTCTAGCTAACAAAGTCTATATTAAATATGGAAGTAATCTGCTTCCCTGGTGCAACTGATAGTTGGCTGTCCCTACTTACAGTGCAGCTAAGTGGATCCTCTTCAGGAAAAGTTTGTTGTGTTCTTCTGCTCCATTAAGGGTAATGGTGGCACCCTTTACAGAGTTTGATTAATGTCAAATGTAAATATAGCTTAACTGGTACTTATATGCTATATACTAATATGCTTGTGAACATTTTGATTACTCCTGGTATGTGATTTCTTTTTTTTTTCATGCATTAGGATATCAGCTCTGTATACCAAATATTTGCTGATGAAGTGCTGGGATCTGGTCAGTTTGGTATTGTATATGGAGGTAAATTACGTTTGATTCCATTGCGCATTTACTGACCTAGAATGTCTGTCTGTTACAATTACTCTTTTCTTATTTACTTAGCTGCACCTAGATTGTCCAGGTGAAGTTCATCATGTTAGAAGTTTTGTTTGGATCATGTTACCTCATCTCTGTGTGGTTCTTCTGCAATGTTTTTACAATTCATTTTTTTGCACTTAGAGTTTTGCACTGGCATAAAAATCAGTTCAGCATATGCATTACGTTTGACCACAGTTAAATACAGAGCAATCTCTAGTCTGGATTTGGCCTTTGTTTTTTTTTTTAATTGTAAATTCTAACTGGTGTCTGTGTTATACAATACTAGAAGTCACCTATTTAAGGAGGCTGTCAGTTATATGTGGTTTTTAATGACATCTGAGAAATGTGGCCACAAGCAATTAGAAAAAATACATATTTTAGTTTGTGGTTTGGCTGTTTATGCAAGCATTATTGACGTAATTTATGCAAACAGTTTAGCTTCGTTTCTGTCAGCAGGAGAAAGTAAAAGGAGAAATTCTTCACCTCAACTTGGGTTTCAAATGTACTTTTATCACTTTCGGTTGTTAAAAAATTCCGTTGCAATGTATAACTTGTTTAGAATAATCACAAAAAGAATAAATGCTAGACATGAATCAGCACTTTTTTTTTTCCTGTATTTTTTTTGTCCTATGTGTCAAATTTCAAGTGTTGAGAAAAAACACAGACCATAAATCTGGAAAGAAAGAAAAGAAAGTGGTAACTGGTGGTTTAAAAATAGTAACCTTTTGATGGCTGACATCGATTTTCTGTTTAGGAAAACATAGGAAGACTGGAAGAGATGTGGCTATCAAAGTCATTGACAAGATGAGGTTTCCAACTAAACAGGAAAGTCAGCTTCGTAATGAAGTAGCCATTCTCCAGGTACAAAAGTATTTTTGGATCACATTGGAGCTCTGTCTCAGATAAACCATTAATGAGTTTTTATAATGTGTGTATGTGCTCTGAATTGATTTTTTTTTTTTAATCTGCATATGTGATTTCTGAGTCTTTTTATAAGAGGGAATCTTAGAAGAGTAGGAATTCCTGTGTATTTACTACAGTTGATAACTTGGGGGTGGTATCTACCCCCTATAGGGGATCCACTGAAGGTGTGTACTCAGATAGCAAGAAATTCTGTGTTCTTTTTTGCTGTCTTCCACTACTGGCTCCTCAATCTGAATGTCATTCTTGTATGTTCCGTATTCAAGCTACTGAGTATATCATTTATGTACTTCATAAATGTATAATGTTGGATAATTTATGTTACACCAGTTTGATCTTAACTGGCATGTTTCAAGGGTCGATGTTTGTTTCAAGCTAGTTTCTTGCCTCAGACATTTTGTTGGATTTTTTTTCGTTGCTAACTCTCCACTTCACTGCTTTTTGATTTGTGGTACATTTCTGTGTAATCCAGCATATTTCGTACTGTTTTGGTTTAGTAATATACCTATACTACTCTCTTTTAGAATTTGCACCACCCTGGGATTGTGAACCTGGAATGTATGTTTGAAACACCAGAACGGGTCTTTGTTGTGATGGAAAAGCTGCATGGGGATATGCTAGAGATGATTCTTTCCAGTGAGAAAAGTCGACTTCCTGAACGTATAACTAAGTTCATGGTCACTCAGGTTGGTAGTCAGTCCCTCTGCTTCAGTGGATGTGTCTTTTCTAATTATGTGAGAATGGAGTTTGGGAAAGGGGGTTTCAGTATTGTTATTTCAAAGAGCACAGAGGGCTGCACATCTACTATAAGCTGAATAAACATGGAAAGAATCTGGCTGTTAATTATGTTAAATATTTTGCTCTTCTTTCCCAACACGTAACTTGAGCATCCAAAGATGCATGTTAAACAGTACGCATTCAGAAAGACAGGGTTGGGAAGGGAAAATAAACCCCATCGGTACCAACTTGTGATAGCCTTGCGTAGTATATATGGGTTAATTCTTGAAGACTATGTTGATAAAAATGCCTGTATTGGTTACTGTGGCTTTTGAAATGTGTGCTCTGCCTAAATAGGTGTGAACATGTTCTTTCTTCTTGCAGATACTTGTTGCTTTGAGGAATTTACACTTCAAGAACATTGTGCACTGTGATTTAAAACCAGAAAATGTACTACTAGCATCAGCAGAGCCATTCCCTCAAGTTAGTAATCATTAAAAAATACTTTTCATCACTTTTCACTGTTTTGTTGGGTTATTTTTTTTTTTTTTTTTTTTTTTTACAAAATATGGAATTTGCAGCTTAAAAAGTAACCTCTCATGGGATTGATCAACTGACTTTGTCTAGAATGACTTGAATTAGATGTACTATAGTTGTTTCTTTTCCTTCCAGCTCTTAGCCTACCTTTATGCTCAGTGGTCTGTTTCAGTTTCCACTCAGAAGCTGGGTCTGAGTTCTAGCTAAATCTCATTGTTTTGATTTCTGTGTAGCTGAAGCCACTCGCTTCAGGAATCTGATGAAGAGGAATGTGATCTGGCTCTTAAAGTTTTGGTTCTGTGCCTTGGGAGGGTACAGATTTGCCTCTGAAAATGAGCTGAGTTGGGAAATCAAGTGTTTTGTCCTTATTTGCACACCTATGGCCATGTAATAGACAAACTGCTTCAGACCTGAGTCTGTGCAAGGCCAGTTTAGGTCTGCAGTCGGCAAAACCAGCAACCTAAAACCTTAGCTTGACTGGCTTACATCATGTTTGTCTCTTATTTAGTGCATGCCAGGTTTAATGATGATGGAAAGGATATCAAGTACCACTCTAGTCTCTGGCAGCAGCATGCTTTAGAGATCAAGCAGAGATTTCTCAGTTCAAAATGTATTTCTTTTGCAGGTGAAGCTGTGTGATTTTGGCTTTGCACGCATCATTGGTGAAAAATCTTTCAGGCGCTCTGTGGTGGGGACACCTGCTTATCTTGCCCCTGAAGTGCTTAGGAGTAAAGGTTACAACCGCTCTCTAGACATGTGGTCGGTAGGAGTTATCGTCTATGTGAGCCTTAGTGGTACATTCCCATTCAATGAAGATGAGGATATCAATGACCAGATTCAGAATGCAGCATTTATGTACCCACCAAATCCTTGGAAGGAAATTTCTAGTGAAGGTAAGTAAGTTAGTTTTTTCTTTTAGAATGCCTTTATATGTAGATTAGTGCACTGAATGCTTAAACTTTGAGGTTAATTCAGATTGATAGGATTGTGAGAATTATTGATAGCTTGACTTGGGAATAGATTGTCATCTGACATGCTGAAATGGATAAATATGAGCTGGGATATATTTGTGAAAGATACATTGTCAAATACAGGAGGAGCTAATAGATTATCAAGAAAAATTAATTGCATGCGTTGGAAGCAGGGTAAATAACGTGAAACTTCCCAAAATTCCCAATGAGAAGTAAATCATGTGTGAGTACTTGCTGAATGCTGATCTCAAGACATACTTAATCGAAACTAATATTACAGAAACAGCTCTAAGTTGATTCTGGAATTTTAGTTTTGTACATTAGCAAGTGAAACAAAACCTGGATCTAAATGTCAGGTCTGAACAATCTAGAAGCTTACAGGGTTGGTCTCTGATGCTGTCCAATGCCAGCTGTGTATATATAACACTTGTAGATGTGGAAGGTCATATACAGAAGTATACAATAGTGGAAGTGGCTGCATCATTATGGACCACAGGACTCTGCTCAATTGATTTAGGTATTTCTGAAACCCACTAAAATCAGGAAGGGAGTAACAAGTAATATAGTAAATCTTTTAGTGTTTCCAAGGTAGGGGGGAAGTTTACCCTATACCTGTTTGGTAGCCTCATTTAACATAAGCAAAGCTAAATACAAAATTCAAGAGCTTGATAGAAAGCGTTCAGTAGGATACACACAAACACTTGTAAAAAAATTGACTTTCACTGCAGCATGTGACTGATGAGAGAGGTGGTGAATATTTAAACAATATCATTTTTATCCTGTTCTTTGTTAGCCATTGATTTAATAAACAATTTGCTTCAAGTGAAGATGAGAAAGCGTTTCAGTGTTGACAAATCCCTTAGTCACCCATGGCTACAGGTAAACCTATCTGCCTTTTTCTATGTTTATAATGGTTGAATGATATTTTTTTTAATGAAATCCTTCAGAGGCTTATTAAATCTGCTGTGATCAAAGTCTGTTAAGAAGCACTCACAGAGGGTTGTGTATTTCTGGATTTAGCTTTACATTTTATGTGCTCCAGGATTCTGATCATCTGTTAACGGCTTCTTTCCTCAAGGGAAATTTTGTCTTACTATCACTATGCCCCTTACTTTTTGTTTGACACCAACATAGAGTTTTACTCTTCTGACACCTCCTGAATGTGGGCAGTGATGTGTGCATGAAGCCGCACTGCAATGAGCGTTAGAGACAAACACTGTTAGTTCAGTGCTGCAAGAGACACTCAGTCTGGTGTGTGCCACAAATTTATCCACCACTTTGAGGTGGGCTCCTTTGGCAACAGTTTCACAACACTGTATGATGTATCCATGCACCCAAATAACCTAAAAGATGTTAAGGGGAAAATTAAATCATTTTTGAGTACAAACAATATTGGAATAATTTCTTACATGGGTATATATACAGTTAAATTTTATAAAGCTGACATAGCTGTCTTGTTACAAAAAGTTTTGAGGATTTACAGTGCTACAACCTTAGATACCAGTCTACTTAATTTTGATCCATTCTTTGTGGACAATGTTGGGGTATTTTGGGGAGAGGTGTTTGGTTTTGAGGTTTTTAACATTATACTAAAACTAGAGGCAAAATGAAGAATTTATCTGTGGGAATGTAGGGCTGCTGTTTCTTACACTGCTTCCTTAAATCTCAT
The DNA here is from genome assembly GCA_032466535.1 of Forpus xanthops. Lineage (NCBI taxonomy): Eukaryota > Metazoa > Chordata > Aves > Psittaciformes > Psittacidae > Forpus > Forpus xanthops. Next base: position 17,690 of record JASSUY010031754.1, on the reverse strand, counting down.
TTACTCCTTAGGATTATCAGACTTGGCTTGACCTCAGAGAATTTGAAACACGCATTGGAGAGCGTTACATTACCCACGAGAGTGATGATGCACGCTGGAAAGAACATGCTTATGAACACAACCTTGAGTACCCCCAGCATTTTATTATGGCTCCCAACCCAGATGATATGGAAGAAGACCCTTGATCTGTTCATTATGCTGAATTGCATCAAGGAAAGATACTCTGACAGAAACTGAAGATAAGTTTTGGCACAACTGTTGCTCTTTCTGAATGCTGTATGCTGTTCAGCATGCAGCGCGCCAGACGATCCTGCATTGACTTGGGAATAGACTCATCTGACAAGCTTCTCTCCATCTCTGCTTAAACTATGAGTAGTTACTGAACAGTGGCACAGGCCCCACTGGGAGGCATTTCACCAAGCTGTGTGATTACAAAGCCATTACTGAGGTGTAATGTGCACACATTGAATGGTTTGTGTGGTTTCAAGGTTTGGGCTGGTTTTGTTGTTTGTTTTGGTTTTTTTTTCATAGCCTACACAGTAAGCATTTTGTAATGGTGTTCTAATCCCTATTTACTAGGCCATAGAGGACTGTTTTCTGTTACTTAGATACATCTCCCATTTTCTATACTCTGCATTGTGAAAAGAGACTGTAAAAAGAAAGCAGTGCAGAATACCTTGGCTAATAGCAAAACATGGTGGTTTAGGTCAAACACAGCTTCACAGATGAAGGAGTAACTTGCTGCTGGTAAGACAGTTAAACATGTGTCTTTGCCCTAACTGTACTTATTCCAGCTACCCTCAAAAAGGAGAACCCCCCTAACTTCTCACACTCCTCTTGAAATGCTGGCTGACAATCCAAAGAGATGACAATCAAAGCTATGCTGGTCCTTTCTGTTTGTTAATACACATGCTGTTGTTATGTACCAAAGGCATTACCCAAGTAATGCACAGAAGAGCACACAAGACTTGATGTAGCGTATTCTTTCACTGTGGAAAACCAGCTTCTAGCAGAAGGATGTGGAAAAACAGGGAAGAGCACATGTAACTTTCTTCTGTTGTTCTGAGTAATTAGGGGTTTTTACATTTTTCTAATAGTTTTTTAATATTTTTGAGGTTCTATGGACTTACATCAGGAGCACTTTGTACCTAAAAGCTTGTGTCTTAACTCTCCTCAAAACCTGGGAGCAACACTGGGTATCAGATCACCTGTTGCTTCTGCCAGGGCAGCTCGACTGTAGGAGAATGGGCTTTGCCTTCTGACCTTAACCTACAGCCCCTCCTTGTCCTCTTTACTGTTTTGTTTGAGCTGAATGAAGAGTCTGAAACCAGCTCCTAATGCAGTTTCTATGCAGATGCCTCAGCTGATGGATTTCCAACCATTTACGGACTTGTGGCTCAATAGAGAGGAAGCAGCAGTGTTCTTGGAAATGATTCCCTTGGAGGACAATGTAGCAGTCAGAGTTCATAGTATTTCAAAGACGTTTGAGGCCATGAATGCTAAATACAAAGGGAAGAAATTGGTTTTGGTTTTGGTCTGATTTCAGGAAATGGACAAAAGCGAAGTCTTCCTTTCTGTGCAGTGGTGCTGGAAGATGCTGAATGGCTGTACATATCCGTGATCTGCCAAGCTGCTCAACTGCAGCTTGATTTTAAATACTTTTTAAAGAACTAATACAGGCTTGGACTGCAAAGTCAACGAGAGGCTTTGGGGTATTTCCTCTCTCTCCTGTAAAGACTTTTTGTATGTGTATTTGTAGATAAGTATTTTTTCTACTGTTGTTATTCAGGTAAGGAAGCAGATGAGCAGACTTTTTGTTAGATACACATGAAGTTTGGCAAGGTTATTTCAAGGCTGGCAGCTGCTTGCAGTGACAGTGACCTGGTGATAATAACATCAGCAGCAGCTGCAGGAATATATAACCATAGGTAGGTTTGGATGTTTAACCTGCCTTTTCCTGTTCCCTTCGATCTGGCTGCCACTACATTCTTCAGGTATCCAGGTTGGTAAAGGCTGCACTCTGGCTTCCCTGTTAGGGCATAACAAACCTTGCACAAGATGCTAGTGTATGGCAGTGCCCATCAGCCCTTCCAGCCACTGGAGTCCTCTCTCTTAGCATGTTTCTCTCAGGTCTGTGCAGGGGACCTGCCTGATGGCTGTTCTGTCACTGCCACTCCTACACTGGGGGTCACCTTCCCATTCTGTGCTGTCAGGGCAGTGACAGCAGAGGAACTCTGAGTGGAACTGTGCCATCCTGTTAAGGCAGGTGTTCAGGACCAGTCCTGCAGCAAGGCACTGTTTTTCATTTATGGAACCAGAGCAGTCACCCATGAAATCAGCAGTCTGGTGTTTGCCCTGCCTTGGCAAGGGAAGCAGGGCTTTTTTCCAACTTCCACTGTGGAAGTGACCAAATCTCAGTGAAACCGTTGCTGTTTTCCATCCTAACTGTAATAATGTAGCTTCAGTCTGGTATGAACTTCAGCGTTTATACTTGAGCTCTCACTTCAGGTTTTCCTGTGGTTTTGGGTTTGATTTGTTTTGGGTTTTTTTTGACGGTGTTTTAAGGGAGGAAGTAAAGACAGTTCAGTCACTCCAAAAAGCACAACACGAATAGAGGAAGGAGGGGACAACAATGAAGTAAAAGGCCTGGTTGATGTCTCTCCCTACGAAGTCTGCTATGCTCCAAAATATTATATGAGTTATTTATTCTTCAAGTTGTATTAAAATAAATAATGCTGTTGGCAGTTGGAGGACATTACCTGACTGTGTACGTAGACTTAATGGGGCCAGACAATAGAAGCTGCAAGCAGCTAACAGTCAAGGAACCAAAACAAAATCAGACATACATTAAGAGTAAACTTTCTTCAGCGTAGTAAAAGTAGCTGAGGTTTTCTATTCCCTTTTCTTCTACCTTTACTGCAGACTTTGACAGCAGTAGGTTACAGTGTTTAATATCCTTACCCCTAGGTGAATTAAGTTGCGTTCATAAGAAATAGCGCTATGATGATGCTATAAAAAAAGCTCATGTAAAATTTATAGCCTCAAAAGGACACTGTCAAGTACTTTTATATTTTTATACATCCCATTGTTTGTAAATATCCTCTGATAAGCTTGAAAATAAAATTTATTTCCCTATCAGACTTGTTCTTTTTATTTACATGAATTAACTCTCCTGTCAAATGTTCTTGAAAGTAAATGGTTCTTTATACTTCCTTGTTTCTGGATTTGTCACTAGATATGCTCAGCTGTGGGAATTTTGTTAGCAGGTGCTTTGAACTAATAACTAACTCTTTTTGCATGGTTCTTGTCTCCATTCAAAGGTATCATTAAAACACAAGTATTACCTTTACTCTGAAATAGCACTCTCTACCAAAACACAGCCCTGAAGCACAGTGTGGTGAGAAAACAGTCTGGAGAAGTAATGGGATGTTTCATATGCTTTCAGCTCAAGGATAAAATACTTGGTGCTTACCTGCTGCACATGCAGTTATGCGCCAATTATGTCATTGCAAAACATTTAGTACATGAAACCATAAAATGCAGGACTCTATTCCTTTTCATTTAATTTATTCAAGAGGTTGCTATTGCAAGCTACCACTGTAGTAGTTCAAATTACTTCATTAAGAGTTCACTAAATCCAGCCACAGGTTGTAAGGGAGACTTTGGTTCTTGTTTATGTTTCTTGTCAGGATGTACGAGTCTGTGGTGAGGCAGCAGGGCAAAAAAGTTAAAACAGTCCCCCATCTTCTCAGGGTTCATCAGCATATCATAGCTGTGAAGTAACTGCTTGTGAGTTGCCGTGTCATGTGAATTCTGCAAGAGCACCTAAAAAAAGAAAGTCAGTTACAGCCCTTCCTGCTTTCCTATAAATTCCCTCATACTTGTGATCCCTTGCTGCAGCCCTTTCACTTAAACTAACTTAGCAATACTGTCCAGTAGGAGTGGTGAGATCCCTGACGGAACTCATACATTGCTGTATGTAGATAAGTCTTGCATTAAATACTCCTAAACACAGTATGATAAGTCTACTTTAAGGGATCCAGAGTAACTTATGTCTAGGAGAAGCAACCCTTGATCTCACCTGTACATGCTGTTTTGAACAACTTCCCTTTGGAATCGGGTTTTATAACAACTCTCTTGCTGGCTAAGGTTATTGCTTGTGGATTCAGAGAGTTTGTGCACCTGTAACACAATCATACCTGCAGCCGGACATCAATGCCCATGTTTTTTAAAAACTCCCGCTGTTTAATAGGGCCCAATGTTGCTGTTCTTCCCTGTGCCATCTTTCGAAGATAGCTGAAATCAACATCTGCTGTCAGGTCTGCAGTCCCTGGGGCTGTCAGCACATCGTGAAGCTTGTGATCCCGGAAGCCCTGAAAAGTGTAAGGAAGTTGAAAGATTACGCTCACTTATAGCCCTTGTTCCCCCAGCTGAGGCTAGCCAACACTAAGTTGTGCCTGTGAGGAGCAAGAACAACAAATTATACTTGGAAGATTTTGGATAAGTGTAGAAAGGGTTCAGATAATCCTTTCTGTCTGACAAACCCTTATGTGTACTAATCAAGGACTTGATTACTCAGTTTTATCATTGCAGCATAAGGCAGCTTTTGCAATTAGGTCCACCCAAGATGCTTCTCTTACAAGAGCCTAATGCTCCAAATGACAAGCCAAAATGCTCTGTAACCTTTTATTTATTATTTCAGGGTAAACGACTTACGCGGAAAGTGTCAGTTTTGGTTCCATCATGACCATAATCGGCAACCAGTGCAGCCCCACCATCCTCCTCTATCCGAGAAGCAAGCCTTTGAATGATGACACCAGCCTCAGGACACACTTCCACATGATCTCTTGTTTCCTCAGGCTAGTGCAGAGTTCAAAGATTAAAACACCTGTATTAGCAAACAAACACAGGGCAAGAGGTCTTCACACCTGATGTCTTGGAACTGTCAGCACTTCAGTGCGGCACAGAGGTGTAGGGCTGTATTCTATGCTACCCAAAGCTTGGCTTTTCCTAACATTCATTTTCTGTTAGTGGTTTCAGAGTGCTGGATTTCAGTCATCTTGTCTGTAACCTACAGCTGACTGAAATACAAATTTTTCTAACAAGTAAGAATACCTGTATCAGGTGACACTGTGTTACTGTGATACTTAAAGAAGGAAAATAGCTCTTTGGCTATGTGCACCCTTCAGAAAGGCCTGTGTGAGACTATGTAGCTGGTTTTAGTCTCATTTCCTAACTTTAAGAATCCAGTGAACTTTAAGAAAGAAACTAGTCTTAGACCCTCCCCATTAAAGGCCAGCATAACACAGAAGCACCCAGCACTATGCTGAGAGCCTGGCTCAGGCAAAGCTGCTGCCACGCATGTGACACATGCAATGCAGAACTCTCCCTGCCCCTTGCTCCCTCCCTTTCTTCTCTGGAATGTTTTGTCTGTTTAAATTCTGATGTTGCAAAGATTGATGTATGTGCTTGTTTCTGTGCTATATTTTCAAGCATACAAAGTTATACGCTAGAGGAAGTTTCTCAAATTGGAAATGGTGGAGTGTATTTACTTATCTGCAGGCTGAGAGCCTTCCTCCTGCTGTCAGAGTAACTGAGCAGCAGTGAATATACTTGGGAGAGTCAGTGAAGATGTAAGGATCAGCTCTGGTAGGCACAACCTCACCTGGATAAAGATTTCCGTTGCAGGGGTACGGGAGGGTGACAGGACAAACCGCAGCTGGTCAGGAACTTGTGGATCTATATCAACCAACACCTCACGCCAGCCCTTCTCTGTTCTCTGTTTGATGAGCCCAAAGCACTTGTTTTATACTTCAGTGGCTACAACAGTAGCTTGTTTCTTCGACTGCGCTAACATGTCAAGCATTTTCATAAACTTTTTAAGAACATAATACACTATTAACAACAAGTATTTGTTCCTATTTAATTCCAGTAACTGTTTCAGAAGAAACTTGTTCTTCCAAAGAGAGTCAACAAATACAGGTTTTATTTTACTCACAAGAATGAATGACTGTTAAAAAATGATGCTTTTCTGTTGACAATATTTAACTTACCAAAATATTCTTCATTACCAGTGGTTTTAATGAACTAAATTGAAAGACACTTTTGAATCCTAACTGGCCTCTAATTTGCCATTGTCATCACCATTCAAATGGAACCCCTTCAGTCTTTCTTAGTAGTCGCAGATAAAATAACACGGGTATTAAAAAGCTGGAGACTTCTCTCAGCAGAAAAAGCTTTCTGCAAGATTTCCACTCCAGAACAGTTATCAATTTTACAGTTACCAACTGAATTAAGCCTTTCTGCCCAAATTCAGTCAGAAAGACCATTTTAACATCAGAGACAATGCATGTGCCTAGTTTGGCACCCTAATTCTACTCTTCCTCTAAGAGAGAAGACATTTAAGTAGATGGTCCCAATTAAAAGAATCATCTTGCTATACCTGAAACTTATGTATTGGCAGGGCATCAAAAAACTCATGTGCAAGGTAAAAGCTGTAACCTGTGGGAAGGTAAAAAGAGAATGTGTTAAATTACCAATGGTTCTGTAGCAGCTTCCAGTTGAAAATGTAAATATTTTTATGACTTTAATAAATTAAGCTAGTTAATGTGGTTGTGAAATCACTATCATTACTTCCAGCTTAGGTACATCAAAGACAGCATTTCTACAGCTGGCTTCAGCTTCCAGTCCATGAACTTTAGGTCAGTATCTCATGAAAGGAAGCTCAGGTAAAGCCAGTAAATGGTTTCCCATGACAAGAAAAGTCAGAATACATGCAATTGGGTAGCTATCTCAAAATTCAGGTAGTCAGAATTGTTACAAAAATGGGTTAATATCCTGCCTCAGGCTCACATAAGAAGAAATATGTATATTAGCTGCTTTTAGATCCATTGTGAAAGCTAGCAGAGATGTCCTCATCACCAAAAGCTGTAAATGGAGGAAGGATGTCATTCCTGTAGCGAGACGTTCACATTCCTTACCTGGCGGCACATCCCGAATGTCTCTGTACCAGGAAATGGGAATTCCAGTCTTGCTAACACCTTTCATGTAGGCAGAATTATCCTCAGAGTTTGACTGCACCTTCCCTCCTGTCAGCCGCAGTGCTTGGATCTCACTGAGTTTGGGACTCACTTCTACCAGATGAATAGAGACATCACATTTACTAAGTAAAGAGGCAAGCTGGTTGAAGACCTATAAAGGCAGATGAATTCTATTAGGCATAGCCACATGCTGCATATGTGAAAGGTTTAAGAATTAACTTTTAATCTCACTATTTCTATGTAAGATAAAATACTTCTAAGATTTTCATTTGACAAAGTAATTTCAGTGAAAAAGACTGCATTTAGCTTTTCCAGAAGAAAGTGGGAGTTCCTTCATCAATTTTGATAAAAGCTACTATGCTTTTAACAAAGTTGGCAAAACACAGCATACATTACACAGCTGGAAGGACAACATGAAATGCTAATTTGGCAACTTAGTAATAGCCTGAAGTTTAGTTTAAACCTGCAGAGTGTTTAGCATTAGGAGAATGGTTCTGTTTTCCCAAGTACCATGAACAAAGAGAGTTCAATATCCTACATTTCATTTTGCTTATTAGAGTTTTTTTATTAACATATGTAATAGAATAAAAGTACTTCTGAGGTTCTAAATCCCACGAGCAATCTGTTTTCAAATCAGTATTATTTTAATTGACAGCCATACAAGCATGATTGAACACAAAGGGTTAACTCAGAAGAAATGTGCTCCTGAAATCCCCAAAGAAACTGGCACAACTTAAATTCTCTATGATTGTTCTCAAGCTCTTTCTCCCATTACCAACATTGAGGCATCCTTCCCTGCTACACTGCAGCATTCTCCTAAATGGTTTCCAGTTTGGACAATGCTTCCCTATACAGAAATAATTTGTAATGGCATATTCCTGGCCTCCTCTTCTGAAAGCCTGTATGTGTGCCGGTGCAATGTGTACACACTGGCCTCTTTTATGCTTTCAACTGAGATAACTGGACTCAGAAACATGCATGTATTTCAATCAAAGTCTAAACTTCAAATCTCCTGAGTGAAATTATTTGGTTACCAGGAAAAGTTAAACCCCGACAGCAAAACATCATTCCTTTGGATTTCAGAGTAGCCATGCAATAAAACCAGGAATAAAAGAATATTAATAACAGTTTTCACCTACCCGTAACATGTCATCAGTAAGAGTGCCCCTCCCCGGGCCCAGCTCCACCAGCTGGAATGCTTTTGGCTTGCCCATGGCTATCCATTCACTGACAAACCATATTCCTATCAACTGAGAGAGAAACAGCACAATGAGTTACAGTAATCACTCCAAGACTTGTGGGAAGTGTAATAGCTAAGACACTACAGCAGTATTCTCTCACCATATTTTAAAGTTAAGAAAAATTGTTATGATATGTAACTTCCCCCCTTCTCTTTAAATACGAATAGGTGGCTGCTGTCAGCCCAGCAGAAGCAACTCTCCATCGGTAAGCTTCCTTGCCTATAGCAAGAACTTCTATTTCAGGCTCGAATGCAGGTCACTGCGCAGCTGGCCCTGAGCAACTGCTCTTCACGAACATGTATTTCACCAAAGGGAAGAACAGTGTTTCGCCAGTCTTCATTGCTAGAAGTGACACAAAACCCACACCAAAACCTAAAAATGATTCCTGAGCTTTCACATTGGGAAAATATTTTAACTCTCTTTAATATGAAAACGAGTGCTACCAAACGCAGATGGTGTCCCCAGCTGTAACACATGAAAGGACTCTCTGATCTTACAAGAAAACAAACTACCCCTCGCTCCTCCAAACCCCATTTTTCTCCTCGGTAGTAACTGGAACCTCAAAATTGCTATTCAAGAATTTGACACCGGTAGCACATCTAAACGCAGGCCTGAAAACCACAGCTGATCCCGTGCAGCTCAGGAGGGAAAGCAAGTTACTTCATGCGTCAGGCACTGCGCGTTACCTCTCCAAACACCTGAGTTATTTCAGGTGAGGTGATGAAATCCCCGCTCTCGCCGATGCTGCCGCGGCGCGTATAGTAGCCCTACGGGGAGCAGATAGAGAGGGGCCGGGGGTGACGTGAGGGGCCGTCACCCCTGGGGGAGGCGCGGAGCCCCCGGCCCGTCCCCATCCACACCTGTCCGGGGTTGGTGAGCGCCTCCCGCATGTACTCGGCCACTGTCACGGGCCCGGTGGCCCGCAGCTTCAGCAGCAGGTGCCGCAGCAGCGCCGTGTCCCGGCCGGGCCCCTCACTCTCCGGCTCGCCTCCAGCGCCCGAGGAGGGCCGCGCCGGCGCAGGAGCTGTGGGGAGAACAGAGGGGGGTTCAGAGGGACACTCGAAGCCCTGGGGAAGAGAAAGCGGGAAAGGTGGCGGTTACCATAGTGACGGGGGAACCAACGGCGGCCGGCAGCGAGAAGAGAGCAGCGCGCCAGAAGCAAGACCATGGCGGCGACAGTGGGGCGCCGCCGGTACTTGCCGCTCCTTCCCGGGTCCTGGCCGCTTGCTAGGCACACTGCATTCATCCGCCTCTGTGAGAACGGGCCACCGGCTGAACGCCGCAGGGGAATGAAAGATAAGATTCGGCTCAGTTTGTCTGAAACATCCCTCCCTTGTTCTCCTTCCCCTCCTCCTCTGGAGAATTACTCCCGCGCCACACGCCCCCCTTACAGGACCCGCGCGCCCGTGGTGCCCCACGGCCGGAAGCCTGCTGGCAGGTGCTTCCGGCGGGCAGCAATGGCGGCGCTGTGGGACTTCGGCGTGAGGGGTCCGAAGGAGGAGAGCGGCGACAGCGGCGACGAGGAGGGCGATGAAGGAGAAGAAGCAGGAGAAGATGGCGATGGAGAAGGGTTCACGCTGGACGAGGTGCTGCGCCTCGGTGGCACCAAGGTAAGGGAGGTGGGGTGGCGGGAGGGAGCGGGAGCACGTGGCTGATGGGCCTCCACATACCCGGGACAGGCCTGTTTGGGGTAACAGTGGGGTGGGGGGAAGTGGGAGCGACCCCCCGTGTGACTGCCGTGCGTTGCCGCCCGCAGCAAGACTACGTGATGCTGTGCGCCGTGGACGAGGCGGAGGAGATGGTGGACGGCGGCAGGAAGGACGCGATCGACGACCTAAAGGAAGGGGAGCTGGAGGCCTTCGTCAGCTCCCTGGGGATCGGCAGGTACGCGAAAAGCTGCCTGGTGGTGGAGGAGGATGACAGCGGCAGCGGCAGCCAGGAGAAAGAGAAACCCCCAAAGAAAGAAAAGAGCAGGAAAGAAACTAATCATCCTTCGTTAGAAGAGAAGAAAGATAAAATAGCCAAGGATAAAAAAGCCAAGGAAAAGGCAAGTGGTGTGAAAGACAGCAAGAAAAAGCAAGCTGCTTCTCCCGGTGAGCAGGGCCAGCACCTTTCAGCAAAGAAAGAGAGGCTGGAAGAGGATTTTGAATTTCATGCCAGGCAAGGGATATTGATCAAACCAGGGGACAAATGGTATGATCAGGAGTACACCAGTGAGTTCTCTTCAGAGCCACAAAATCAGACACTTCTCTCTAAGTATAAGGCCTTGGCTCAAAAGCTATATGAACATGAGACTGACCTATATAAGAATAAAACAGATTATCAGAAGAAGGCCTCTTCAGCCTGGATGAAGACTGTTGTGTCATCAGGTACCTTGGCTGATAGGATGGCAGCGATGACCCTTCTCATTCAGGACAGTGCTGTCCACAGTATCCAGTTTGTTGAGAACTTGGTAAACCTCATAAAGAAGAAGGGCAGCAGGCACCAGAGCCTCATGGCTTTGGATACTTTCAAGGAACTTCTCCTTTCAGATCTCTTACCAGACAATCGAAAATTATGGTCTTTCTCGCAGCGACCTTTTAACAACATAGAGAAGATGTCAAGTGGCAACAGGGATTCCAGGGACAGGCGGTTGATACTGTGGTACTTTGAGCATCATCTGAAACTGCAGGTGGCAGAGTTTGTGCAAGCGTTAGAAACACTCAGTCATGATTCTCTGACAGCAGTGAAATCCCGAGTGCTGGCAGTTGCCCACGAGCTTCTCTGTAACAAGCCTGAGCAGGAGAAAGCTCTGCTTGTTCAGCTGGTAAATAAACTGGGAGACCCTCAGAACAAAATTGCCACCAAAGCCTCTTACCTTTTAGAGGTATTACTTCACAAGCATCCAAATATGAAGGGAGTAGTGTGCAGTGAGGTGGAGAGGCTTTTGTACCGGTCAAACATTAACGTGAAAACTCAGTATTACGCCATCTGCTTTCTAAATCAGATAGTTCTCAGTCACGAAGAAAGCGCCCTGGCCAACAAGCTCATAGCTTTGTATTTCTGCTTCTTTCGGAACTGCATTAAGAAAAAAGATGTTGAATCCAAAATGCTCAGTGCTCTTCTCTGTGGGGTCAACAGAGCTTACCCGTATGCTGAAACTGGTGATGAGAAGGTGAAAGAGCAAATGGACACGTTGTTTAAAGTTCTGCACCTTGTGAATTTCAGTACCAGCATCCAGGCCCTGATGTTACTGTTTCAGGTGATGGACTCACAGCAGACTGTGTCAGATAGATACTATGCAGCACTGTACAAGTAAGTGACAGGTTTGGCCTTCATATAGAAATGTCATTTTATGAAGTCATCATTGATGTCAAGTTGTAGAAGCACTTGTTTTGCTTTTAGGATCTTGTGAGTTCTGTGTCTCACTGGCTAAAAGTTTCTGATGGTTTGCGTGAGCTAGAAAAAAGTGCAACTGCTTTGTTTGATTTAATGTGGGGATAAAACAAATGGTAGTGATAGATCCTGAGAATATACCATGTATATTGCATACTTTGCAACTGTTTCTTGGTGGCTTGTTGTAATTTCAGATGTTACTTGAAATTTACTGAGGACTTCTGGAATCATTTTACAGATACTGTGATTTAGTCATGTTTCTTTTTCTGTTTTTTTCTTTTTCATATGATGGAGAGAGAATATTACTTTGACATATTCTTCAGATCATTTAATTTGTGTAGTTGGAAAGCCTTGTATTGTAAAAGTTACCTCTTCTTTTGTCCCAGCTGATTGTTTGGACTCTTTGTAAGGTCCTTGCAGGCTTCTGTTCAGTTGACCAAAGGGAAATTGCTGATGTTTTTTAAAGGAGAGCTTGAGTTCCCCCAGAATGTGCAATGCATTTAAAAGCTACTGTGCTGGGCAGCCTGGAAAAAAACATGGAGTAGAAAATTAACTTGGTAATACGTATGTCAGGTCTGATTTGAGGCATGGTGATTACTATCTATTTTCTTTCTATTTTGTTTAACATCTGAGTAAAACAGATCAGTTTGAGTATCTCAGAATTTGAAACTATTTTTAGTTGAACTCAGTTTCTTTATATTTTCTTATTTTTTTTTTCTTTACTGATAAAAGCCTTTTTAATTTTCAGATTCCCATATATATCTAGAAGTACACAGCTGTTGACAGTTCAGAGTTGATCATAATGATTTTGAGGGCTGGGGAGCAAGCTGTCACTGATCTTTTACATGGCACTCTGAAAAACGTAGATGATTGTTGTTACTAGCAATTACTCTTCTTTGTGCATTATGACAATCAACAATATTTTCTCCTGTGTGTTCTACAGGAAGCTTCTAGATCCTGCTTTAGCAACCTGGTCAAAGCCGTCCATGTTTCTTAATCTTATCTATAAATCTCTGAAGGCAGATGTAGTGTTACGGCGGGTGAAGGCCTTTGTGAAGAGGTTACTGCAAGTCGCTTGTGGACAAATGCCACCCTTCATTTGTGGAGCCCTGTACCTTCTGTCTGAGCTTCTGAAAGTAAAACCGGAGTTAAGGGTCCAGCTGCAGGATCATGTGGTATAAGATGATTTCATTATCTCACTGTTTTTTCAATAAGAGCTGTTTTCATAAGTGCCTTTCTCTAACCTGCTTAATAGTAATTTGAGAGTTTGCTAGCATGTTATGTCATGGGAGAAAGGACTTGAACAATTATAACTATGTTAAAAATACTCATAGATGAAGGTGATGTAAGAATTCCAGTGGGTTTAAGGACTTCATTCATGGAGAGAGGACTAATCTCCTAAATGCTGTGTAAGTCAGGAGATGAACATTCTTCACCCAAAAGCTTTATTGAAACTTGGGCTTTATGTTTCTTCTGTCTGCTGTCTCTGAAGTAGTGCTAGGCAGGGCTGGGGTTTTTTTCCTCTCTTAGGCAGGGAGGGACCATTAGACATGTGGGATGTAAGCTGTAAAGTTTACATCAATTTTAAGTCCTGTATCAAGGCCAAAACTTCATATTGCTTAAACACCGGCCTTCATATTTTTGTAAGCAGCTTCTTCAGAATTACAGGTGCATTTTTCTAATAGAACAGAAGTGGAAAGGGAAAACTGTTTGCTAATGTTTTTTGTTGTTTAGGAGTGGGATGATGAAGAGTGCTTTAAGGATCAAGAAGAGGCTGAAGAGACTGAGGAAAAATTTGTGGATGCAGATAAAGAAGTAGAAGGTGAAGAGAAGAACATAACGGAAAACTCTGCTAAGACAAATGGTTCAAATTCAACAGCCTCATGGGTGCATCATCTGAATTTGGGAGGTAAATTACCAAGAAAATATAATAAATTTAACTTCAACTTTCTGTAACAGTGGCACATTGACAAAGACTTGTAATATTAAGAGATTAAAACATAATTTTCTTTTTTCAAATTGAAGTAATGTAGCCAAGGTTGAGATGTCTGAATGAATGCTCATTCACTTGTGAAGCTTGCTAGCTTTGAACCTCTGTATCCCCGACTCCAAAAGCCAAGGGGTTGACCTCGAGACTCCCCTGAAGCTTTCTGCCAGAGGCTCCAGGTGGAACCATTCTCCCTGGCTGCAGTGTAGGGCACATTTTTAACATCTGGCCCAGTCTGAACTGGTCCGAGGGTTACTGCATGAGCTATCTCTCGTTTAATTTGCTCAAAGGCTTGTTGTTGCTCAGGACCTGACTTAAAATTATTCTTCTTCAGGGTCACATGATAGAGAGGGCTTACAATCAAACTGTAATTCAAGATGTGCATCCTCCAGAGCCCCACAACACCCAAGAAAGCTTGTGTTTCTTTCTTACTAGTTGGTGGAGGCATTGCTGTTATCTTGTTGATCACATCTGTGGGGATTTGGTGGCGTCCATCTTGCCATTTTATTCCCAAAAATTGAATCTCCTATGCAGGTCCCTCAACCTTACTCCATTTTATGGCAAAACCAGCTTTCAGCAGGATTTGGATTATTTTCCTCCCTTTCTCAAAGACTTCTTCCGCGGTATCACCCCACACAATAATGTCATCAATGTATTGCAGGTGTTCTGGAGCTTTCCTCTGTTCCAGTGCAGTCTGGATCAGTTCACGGCAGATAGGTAGGGCTGTGTTTCCACCCCTGGGGCAGCTAGTTCCAAGTGTACTGGATGCCCCTCCAAGTAAAAGTGAACTGTGGCCTGCACTCTGCTGCCAAAGGAACTGAGAAAATGCACTGGCAATATCAGTCGTGGCATACCACTTTGCCACCTTTGACTTCATACTGAAGTTCTAGCATGTCCAGTATGGCAGCACTCAATGGTGGTGTGACTTCACTCAGGCCATGATAGTCTACCGTTAGTCTCCACTCTCCGTTGTACTTTTGCACTGGCCATATGGGCTATTAAAGGGTGATTGGGTCCTACTGATCACTCCTTTAATCTCTAGTCTATGGATCAGCTTATGGATGGGAATCAGGGAGTCTCGGTTGGTGTGATATTGCTGTAAGTGTGCTGTTGTGGTCATGATTCGCACTTGTGGGTCTTCGACCTTCAGCAACCCCACAACAGAAGGATCCTCTGAGAGACCAGGCAAGGTGGATAGCTGCTCAATTTCCTCTGTCTCCAAAGCAGCTACACCAAAAGCCCATCGATACCCTTTTGGGTCTTTGAAGTGCCCTCTCCTGAGGTAGTCTATGCTGAGGATGCATGGAGCCTCTAGACCAGTCACAGTGGGGTGCTTTCGCGATTTCCTCCCAGTCAGGCTGATTTCAACCTCCTGTACAGTCAACTCTTGGGCTTCTCCTGTCACTCCAGAAATACAAATGGGTTCCACCCTTTGATAGCTTGATGGCGTCAGGGTACACTGTGCACCGGTATCTACTAGAGCCTTATACTTCTGTGGGACTGATGTGCCAGGCCATCTGATACACACAGTCCAGTAAATCCAATTGTCTCTTACCTCCATGTGGCTGGAGGCCCCTCTTAAGTCATCACAGCATTGGTCACTTACACTTTGTAGACAGGGATTAGTCTTTATCACAGGAGCTGAAGTAAAATCAGGTCTTCACTCCATCTGGGAACCTGCTCACCAGAGACTGAAGCCACAGCTTTCATGGGATGATCATCCTTGACCTGTGTTCTCTTTAATTCACGCACCCATTCCTCCAGAGCTGTGGTAGGCTTTCCATCCCACTTAGTCATGTCTTCTCCATGATCCCGCAGTCAAAACCATAGGGTGGCCTGTGGCATGTACCTCCTGTATCTTCTTTCTTGAACAGTAGGACACCTTTTGTTAATAGCTGAGATTTGTTGGTACACGTGAGAAGCTGAATAGATCAGATAGATTGCCTCTCAATTGTTTGAGGTCCTGAGACAGTTTTTCCACAGCTGAAATGATGGAAGAGGTGAGTTTATCTTTGAACTCTTGGAGTTGATAAATCGCTTCATCCACTGTTGGTGCTATGTCATGCCTTGTCATTGATGCCAATGAGTGGGCATATGATGATGGTGCCCTCCATGTAATTTTCCACCACATGGGTCATGTACATTTGACTTCATCTGGATCTATGGATGCATTCCCAGCATCCACCCTGTGGTAGATCATCTCTACAATGGCTGATTCCCTCAGAGATTTCTTTCTCTTGTGGTCCAGTTGGCTGAACAACTCCTAACATTGTCCTTTTATGAAAACTTTTCCTTCACAGCTGCCAAGAGCCTCTTGCAAAGGCTGAGGGACTTTTTCTCTCTTGCAATTACTTTGTCAATTCCTCTTCCCCAGCAAGTGATCCTAGCTGCTTGGCTTCCCTACCTTCTAGTTCGTGACCATTGACCTCGTTGTCCCAGCATCAGAGCAACTAGGTGATGATGTGCTCCCCTGGTTGATAGGTGAAGTCTTTTTGCATATTCCATAGCTCGGTTGAGGTCCGGGGTCGAGAGGTCACCTCTTCTTCCTCTGATCCACATAATAATAACTGTTGATCAGATGCCATCCTGTATAGTAAGTGCATTGTTTCTTCATCTTTCTTCATTGTGTGGATTGCTTTTTGTGCCTCTTTTTTGCGTTTCCCCTTGCACACGGGCAACCGATACTGGCTTGAATTTGTCCTTTGATTTTGCTGCTGTGATTATTACTGTGGTTGGAGTAGCTGCAGTATCTGTTGTCAGGGTTTTGTAGCTGCTGTGCTTGGGAGGTTGAGTAGCACCAGTTGCCACATTGTGTGTTGCTGTCGGGGTTTGTGCAGCTGCTGTAGCTTGTTGCTGGGATTGGTATAGCTGCTGTGCTTGGAGTTGGGAGTAGCAGCATTGTCTGTTGCTTTGCCATCAGATCCAGAGACATCTTTTTCCCTTTTGGAGGTGCTGGATAGTGTTGAACAGGGCTCTGTAAGCGTAGGCCAAGCCCCAGCATGTTGCCACAATTTGTCTCTCTTGTATGAACAGAATGACAGCACACCTCCTTTAAGTGTTTTAGTAATTTTTCTGTTTTTTGCACTTCTTCAGTGGTGGAATTCTAAATCACTGGAGGGGCCCACTGGCCTAGATACTTGTTCATATTGTCCCACACACCCTGCCACTCATGACTGTACAGCCCTGGGGAAAATCTCTTGGTCCTATACCATCATCTAACCCTAGACAAGGCCCAAACCCAACTCTGCTTAACTTTTGAAATCAGATAAAATGGTCATGGGTGAAACACACTCTGTATGTGTGCCAACATGGTGATTCCCCATCACAATCAGCAGGCAGGTTTCAAGGGTACCTAAGGGCCATTCACAACCTTCAGAACTCTCAAATGATGCTGTAAATAGTCTGTTGGGGGGGGGTTGGGAGCCTAAGGGAATGTCTCCTTCATGGATTGACCACCAGAGGAGGGGAAAAAAGGTGTGTAATGGCTATATGTTTCTGCTATATACCTCCCAAAGTATAGAAGTAGTGACCACACTGGGAACGCATGCCAGATCAGTTTCATTACCATAAAGTACAATGAAACAGGAACCTTAGCCGAGGCCCCCTAGCCGACAAACACTAAAACAGCAAATACCGATCGTAAGTAAGGCATGACATGCTGAAACTGTGAGATCAAGCGCAACAACTTTGAGAGCCAATAAATCAGCATTGAGACAAGTGACTATCAATCCAAAACAATGAATGCTTATCACAAATACTATTAGGCAACTTTAGTCATATCTGTCGTTATCTCAACCCTTTGTGCCCCGCATTGGGCACCAAAAACAACTGTCGTGGATTAAGTCCAGCTGTAATTCAGAACCACGTAGCTGTTCGTTCACTCCCCCCCCTTATTCTTGCCCCCCACTCCCAGAGGGATGGGAAGGAGAATCAAGAGAATATAACTCCCATGGGTTGAGATAATAATAGCCCAGTAACTAAGGTATACCACAAACCACTGCTACTACCACCAATATTAATAATGATAAGGGAAATAACAAAGGAAGA
>JASSUY010031753.1:45618-67707 GCA_032466535.1 Forpus xanthops | reverse complement strand
AGCTGGGGCTGTTCAGCCTGGAGAAGAGAAGGCTGCGTGGAGACCTCATAGCAGCCTTCCAGTATCTGAAGGGGCCCACTTATAGGATTGCTGGGGATGGACTCTTCATTAGGGACTGTAGTGAGAGGACAAGGGGTAACGAGTTCAAACTTAATCAGGGGAAGTCTAGATTGTATCTGTAGAAGAAATTCTTTACTGTAAGGGTGGTGAGGCACTGGAATGGGTTGCCCAGGGAAGTTGTCCATCCCTGGTGGTGTTCAAGGCCAGGTTGGACAGAGCCTTGGGTGGCGTGGTGTAGTGTGAGATGTCCCTGCCTATGGCAGGGGGGCTGGAACTAGATGATCTTAAGATCCTTTCCAACCCTAACTATTCTATGATTCTATGCCAATAATGACTGCAGGGCAAAATGCTACTGGGAGAATATCCCCACATCCCAGCAGCACCGCTCTCAAGGAGTGCTCCAATGTGCAGCAACATCCCAGTGCAGAATCTGGCTCCCACACTGCACGTTGAGAACTGAATTTGGGGACTTTGCTTTTCTAAACCTATTGCTCTGAAGTTTCCGTCCCTTCACCACAGTGATCCTGTCCATGTTCAAAGCATTCTCCTCTGGTTGCAGAGCTATTAGGGATTGAGCTGCCGGGGATCCCTTTCCAGTGCTCCCACTTGCTCTGAGCATTGGCTCACCTCTCGATTTCAGCCTCTAACTTGAAAGGAAAAGGGCTGTTCTGTCCCCACCTCCTGTAGCATGAGTTTGTCTCAGAGGAAATCCTGGATCCATCGCCTACTGCTGAGCACCCAGGATTAGCCAGCAGTAGGAGCCAGGTTCCCTTCCGTAGGAGAAGGATATCACCACCTGGCTGTCAGTCCCTTCTGATGTTCAGTTCAGCAGCTTCAGTTCACTGGCACATGAAGAAGTTCAGTGCAAAGAGCAGCATCCAGGGACGTCTCAAGCTGTTTTTAAACTTCCAAAGACAGATCTTACCATGGTCATTTAGTCAGGACCATCTGTAGGCAGGTATAAGCCAGGCAGCTGCAAGAAGCGATGGGAAGTAGTGAACAACCAGCAGAAAGCAGAAGTCTTGCAAAAGTCCCTAAATTGTGTCACTGATATTCATCCTGCACAGTGATGGCCAGGGTCATTTGTCAGCACAGGTGGGCACCATCTTCCAAAATCATAGAATCATAAGATAGCTTGAGTTGTCAGGGACCTTAATGATCATCCAGTTCCAGCTCCCCTGCTATGGGCAGGGATACCTTCCACTAGACCGGATGGAAAATCCTGGGAACACATGGTCTTCCATCTCAGCTAAACCTGGGAGCAAAGGCTGAAGCCTGAACTTGCTGCAGCTGCAGCACCAATACGCAACAAGGTGGAGAGATGCTCCCAGGGCAAAGTAGCTCTCCATTGCAGTAGGTGCTAAAGGTTTTGGAAGTGGCTTTGGAGAATCCCCAAATCCCAGCATCAGTGGAGCCAGGCATTGCCCTGAGTCCAGCTGTGGTCGAACAGCTTGTGCCATGGCTCAGTGTCAAACGATCCTTCAGCAGAGCTCCTGCCATCCCAGCCGTAGCGTGGTGCTTTCCTCCAAGCCTGAAGGAGCAGACAGATGCTTGCTGGCTGTGGGAAATCAGCTGGAGAAGCAAAGGAAGTACAGACACTGCTTTTGCAGCTTATGTGTCAATGGGAATAGGTAGCTGTGAGGCTAAACCATGCATGAAGGAGAGGCCAGGCTGGACAGGGCATTAAGGAACCTGGTCTAGTGTAAGGTATCCCATGGCAGAGGGGTTGGAACTAGATGATCTTAAGGTGCTTTTCAGTCTGAAGGATGCTACGATTCTGAGCCCATGTCCTCCAAGGACATGGCTGTCATACACACATGGCATTTTGGAAATGGATTGCTCTGTACTTTTCACATTGAATGTCAAATGGGAATGTATTTTTTATATTTACTTTTTTTTCACTGTGTCTAAGCAAAAGCTGTCCAGAGACATATGAAGAGGCTCCCAGGAGCACCCATGACAGTGCTGAGAGGGCATAGCTGAGTAAGGAAGAGGGTGGCCAAACCTTCAGCCTCAGCTCTGGGGTGCCCATGAGGGCTCAGACAAGCACAGCGCAGTCTGAGCCTGCCAGGAGCCAAGCTGCACTGGGCTGGTGCTGCTTCTCCAGGGTCAGTGAGGTGCAAAAGCAGCTGAGGCTCTCTGCTTACCTGGGTCAGCTCTACAGGGCCACGCTTCTCTCCCCTCTTTTCCTGTTTGTTTTTAATCAGGGTGGGCTACAGGAGGACTGAGAGGCGCTGTGTCTCACCAGGCAGGACTTGGCCGCTCTCCTCCCTCTCCCAGCAGTATCTGCAGGGCTGCAGGTACCTCCTTGCAGGAAAAAGCAGGAAAAAACTGGCAGGGAGTGGAAAGAAGTGGCAAGCAGATTAGAAACCCAGCTCCTATTTATAGACTGGCAGTGGAGAAACTTGCCCGTGTGACAGGGACAGCTCTTTAACCCTTTTAGCCCCAAGCACTGACCTTCACAGTGGTGCTGAGCCAGCCCCAGCCTGTGCTGTGAGGGAAGCATTTTGGCACAGGGAAACAGGAAGGACCCTGTGCTGAGGACACCCATGGAAGGGGCAGGAAGCAGGTCCAGGCACAACAGACCTTACAGGTGTCATTCAATGGAGAGGGAGATGCGGTTATGGGTCTAAAGAAGTTGTGTCATCTAGGTAAGGAAGAGAACGTCCCAGTGTCCTGCTGCACGGCAGCCAAAAGTATTTCCCCTAATAGGGAGGTGATGAACATGTTTTAGTGCCAACTCTGGTGTTTCCAGCCTCTTTTGGACACCTGAGCTTTGGCACGGTTGAAGGTAATGGGGGCCATCACTTCAC
Source organism: Forpus xanthops (assembly GCA_032466535.1). Taxonomy (NCBI): domain Eukaryota; kingdom Metazoa; phylum Chordata; class Aves; order Psittaciformes; family Psittacidae; genus Forpus; species Forpus xanthops. The sequence goes on along the minus strand of JASSUY010031753.1, from coordinate 64,834 downwards.
GGACTGCTGCATATCCACTGGCCACAAGTAGCTATTGATGCTCACGGAGGGCAACTGCACCCCATAATAGTGAACTATGGCCTCTACCCCTGCTGCTCCACACCATGATCGCCCCAGAGCTAGTCAGCAAGGGATCAGCCAGACATCATCCCCAGCTCCCTGACTGGTGAACTCACAGTGATTTGTTTAAACTTTTAGTGTTTCTAAGGAGAAGTCATGCGAGCACCAAAATCCATAGGGTTCACATTGCAAGAGCCCTGTACATCTATCTGGTATCTGGAACCAGGAACGTGGTGGAGTGTGGGATGAGTCCCAGCAAGTGGCAATCAGCACACCTCTATGTCCTGGAGCATACTTCTGCCACCTTCCTGAAGCTCTCCCCTGACTACTCTTGCCATACAGTCATTAAATACAGAAATTGGGTGATTCCCTGATTCTGTAAAAGGTGCCATAGCTGCTTAGCTGAGAGCTGGGGTTCAGTACCAGGCCAGCAACTGCTGCCCATACTGGAGATAGCTGCAAGAGAAGCGGCTGTGTGCCGGACACGCACAGGCTGTCCCATGTCACCAGCAACACAACTCTTGCACCAGCAGGCAGACAGTGAGGTGTATTTCTTCAGTCCATTCACTCCATTTCACCTCCTGCAGGTCCAGGGCTGAGTAGCTCCCCAAGGCAGTGTGGTCTGGGATCGCCCCTTCTCCCTGCATGGGGACAGCAGCACAAACGTGAAGCTGGGTCCAGGCAGGTTTCCTTGCAACTCTCCATTATTTAATAACCAAACCTTCCCCCCTAAATCCCTTCAGCCACAGGCCTCAGCCATTTGCTGCTTCAACCATGGAGAGACTTTCCAGCTGTTCTCTCACTTACTTGTGTCAATAGCTATTTTTACAAGATTGCTTTTCTTTACTTCTTAATTGATCTAAATCCTTTCCCTTAGCTTTCTTGTTAAAGGTGGATTTAAAGAGAAGGACTTCATTATCCCGACCATTTTTAAGTCATTATGAATTTCATCCCTGTCCTCATTAATTACTCATTACCCCTCAGCTCTGGAGTGCTGCTTTGTACCTGATGTGCTTGTGAGCAGCTTCCCTGGCACACCGTAATCCTCCCGGCCCTGTGTTAGCTCGGTCTGGTTTACACTGCCTTTCCCCTCCACCACCTCTATCTCCTTCACTACCAAGCGAGCTCTTGCCTGTTCCTTGCACCCAAGCGTATATTTCCTTGCTGAGCCCTCCAGCCTCAGCCCCAGGTCCCTCGGAGAGCTGAAGCCCCTGTGACCATTGTCTCCATGCATTGTGCCTGACTCAGTGGACAGTGGACTCATTCCTGCTGGCCCGTGTGCTGGGCAGCAAGAAGGGTTGCTGGCTCCTGGTTACTGGCTGGCACTTGAGTTTAGATAGAAATAGCCCTTTTTTGGAAAGCAGCGGCAGTGTTTCAGTACCTGCCAAGTTATGATAAAGCAACATGGAAAGCAGAGCAATGTTGTGTAAGGGCCTTGGCTTCAATGGGTCAGTATTTCCCGAGCCTTTGGCTGCAGTCAGATCCCCAGGGAGAAACTGAAACATGCAAGCATCTCCTGTGCTGCAGAGGTCCAGGGGAGCACAGCAACTGCAATGGTGTAATCGTCTTTCCATCCATGCATGCGTGCTGCTCAGGCAGGGAAGAGCTTTGTGCTACTGACCCTGATACTGAAACAACCTTCTCCAGCCCATTTTACACACACATATTAGTTATAACCCCCTATTACCTACCAATGGATCTGTGACTGGTAATCACAGTAAGTGGTGGTTGTTTTCTAGTCCTAAACACACAGCCACTCCTCCATCCCCATTTGATGCTCTGGTTGACTTCCATGCCCATGTTACCCCAGCAGCTTCCCCAAAGCCTTGCAGGAGTGTCTTTTTCTCATCACAGTAGAGGATGGAGATTTATGGTCTCTCCTCTCCTGAAGGCCAGTATTACTTGCATTTCTGCTCTAAGCCTCCTCCAGCAGGCTCCTGCCAGGGCTGGGACTCATTAACCCATGAGAGCCCTTTCATGGACGCCTATGAAAAGGCAAAGTAGGAGAAATGCGTTGGGTTGATGAAGACAGGAGTGTGTGAGATTTGTTCAGGGAGGGTAGAGGGTTGCACATGCAAGCAACTGGGTTGCACAATCAGAAGCACTGGAATTATTTAACTTCACAAGTTACCACTGATGAGCTGAGCTGCACTTTCTCAGGGGTCTTAAGCCAAAACATCTTATTATTTAGCTGGTGCAAAAAGGACAAGGCACTTGGTGCAGGAGTGCAACTCTGCTGATGTGTACTGAGCTGCTCCTTCGTGCGTCCCTCATGGGAGAGAAGGAGTCACAAAATAATTGGAGGGGGATTACAAAGTGCTGGCTGCTAAAGAAGTCGGCAGCAGTCCAGACCCTCCAGGACAGATACATTGAGAATGGGCTGCAAGTGCTTAGAGCAGGCCTTCATACTTGCCAGGAATCTGCTAACTACCTTTAATTGTTGGCAGCAAGCTCAGTATTCCACCATAGGGAGAACCTGGCAAGACTGTCTGAGCCAACAATTACAGCCATTCCCCATTCTCCATGTGTGAAGCAATCATGTGGCTTAGGACAACAAAGGGACTTCATGACAAAGGAGCTACAAGGGACAGATACTTTGAGGTGGTTCAATAAACAAGCACTCCCTTGGCAACACTTTGCAGTTGCAGCCCTAAAGGACACACCAAAATCCATAGATTTATAGAATTGTTTAGGTTGGAAAAGACTGTTAGGAGTCCAACTATTAACCCAGCACTGCCAAGTCCACTACTAACCCATGCTTCTAAGCACCACATCTACACGTCTTTTAAATACCTCCAGGGATGGTGACTCAGCCACTACCTGGGGTGCCTGTTCCAATGAAGATGCTTTTCCTAATAACCAATCTAAACCTCCCCTGGAGCAACTTGAGGCCATTTACTCTTATCCTATCACTTGTTACTTGGGAGAAGAGACCAGCCCCCAACCTGGTTTCAGGTAGTTGTAGAGTGAGGTCTCCCCTGAGCCTCATTTTCTCCAGTTCCCTCAGCCACTCCGCATAAGACTTGTGCTGTAGACCTTTAATTAGCTTTGTTGCCCTTCTTTGAACACATTCCAGCATCTCAATGTCTTTCTTGTAGTGAGGGGCATAAATCTGAACACAACAAAGAGAACATCTGCCCAAGCCACAAACAGCCAGCCTCTTCAGAAGAATGTGGTGGAAAATGGTCTCAAAGGCTTTACTAAATTCTAAAAGCAGACAACATCCACAGCCTTTTCCTCATCCAGAAAGCAGGTCAACTTGTCATACAAGGTGATCAGGTTAGTCAATCAGAACCTGCTTTTCCTAAACCAATGCTGACTGGGCTTGATAGCCAGGTTGTGCTGTACATGTTATATGATGGCACTCAGAATGATCTGCTCCATAACCTTTCCTTGCACTAAGGTCAGATTGACAGGCCTGTAGTTCCTCAGATCCTCCTTCCAGTCCTTCTTGCAGATGGGCATTGCATTTGGTAACTTCCAGTCAACTGGGACCTTCCCAGATAGCCAGAACTGCTGATATATGGTTGAAAGTGTCTCAGTGAGCACTTCCTCCAGCTCCCTCATTACCTTTGGATTGACCCATCCAGCCCTGTAGACTTGTGTTTAAGTGGTGTAGCAGGTTGCTGACCATTTCTCCTTGGACCATGGGAGCTTCATTCTGCTCCCTGTCCCTTTCTTCCAGCTCATAGTGCTGGGTACCCTAAGCACAAATGGTCTTTTTATAGAAGCCTGAGGTAAAGAAAGAATTGAAGTACTTCATACTTTTTCTCACGCTTTGGCACTATGCTTCCCTTCATGTCTAATAGGAGATTCTCCTCATCACTTCTTTTATCACAAATGTATTTATAGAAACATTTTTCATCACCTTTTACAGCAGCAGACAGATTAAATTCTAGTCAGGTCTTCTAATTTTCTCCCTACAGCATCTTTGTAGTCCTCCTGAGTTGCCTGCCCCTTCTTCCAAAGCTCACAAATGCTCCCAATAATCCTCTCAAATCAAAAAAGCCTTTTCAAAAAGCCTTTAAAAACTGATAGCAAAGGACCAACACTCCAAAAGATCAGCTGCCTGCTGGCCCCATTACCACTCACAGACTGGTGCCTGCAGGAAACAGCCAGCCTACCAACCCACCGCTAAGACAGAAAAACACAGCAGCCAGGGCAGGAATAAGAGCAGATCCTTTACAAACAAAGGCTGTTGGGGTAAGGAATTGTGCTGGATAATGAATCTACTTTACTATTAATTTCTCCCCCACAAAAGAAACCCAACTCCTTCTAGGGCAAACTCAAAAGGTTTTATTTTTTTTTTTTCTTAGCAAATTCTATCACGTAAATGTTAACAAAAACCATCTGTACAATTGCCATGATACACTCAAAAGTGAAACAAATAAGATATAAATACAGATATGGATGGAACATGACAAAAGCGGAAAAAATAGAAAAAAATACATGCGCATGAACATAGTGCCAAAGTCATTTCTCATGGCTGGCGTTTTTCAGAGCGGTTTTTACTTCCCATTTAAAACATTGTTAGCAATGTCCTGCTGTATTCTACAAAGGTCTATTTTTTCTGTCCCTTAATATGTAATATTATGCTTGATAAATAAAGGGGTGGGGAGAAAAGGTTTCGATGACAAAGATGCGAGTTACATTTCTTATACAGGTTATTGATAAGCTAGTAATAAGCAATAAAAAAGACAGTCTCGTATTGTATTGTCATCCAGGCAAGCACACATAGTGTACCTTAAGAAAGCCACATGCCTCAGTATTTCTGCACTACATGAGAACTACAGTACGTAGACCTGTGGGGCGGATGGATCTGGTGTTTGCCCATGCCCACGGAGCACTGGTGCAGCCAACGGCAGAGAAAACATCCACATCTGAGATTTCTGCAACCTTGCAGCCAGGAGCCACTGTCTGCTGAGAGTTTTCTCCCATTCAGACTTCTAGAGCATGGTGGGCAAAGAAAATCCACTATTTTTTTTTTCTTTTCTTTTTTTTTTTAAGATACGAAAAATTGAAGCCCTGCATAATGGGCAGCAAGGAAAAGAAAAGTCAGCTGCAGTAGGTGCCTACTGCCAGGAGAACATGAACACAAGCTTCACCGGTGTGGTGAGGCACTGCCAGCATGCAGATCTTTCTCTGCAAGCGTGCATGGACATTATGATTTGTAGCTAGAGACCTTTATGCTTGCTGAAAACAAAATGATTGTACAGCTTGTTGAAGTCGGAACACTGGAGATCAGAGAGGTGACATTCGGAGCTAGCCCTTTGAGTACTTCAAAGGAAACAAAAAAATCGGGTCATGTTCAACATACTAAACAACCTTACTATGTACATCATACGCAATGATTTATAAATACCTAAGCAGAATGCTCTCTACTGTATACAGGTATAACATACTTCTAGAGTACTCAAAGGATGAACAGTCCTCGACTGACTCACGTAACAAAATTAAGTAGCACATTAAAGAGCATCTGTTGACAAACAGAACCGAATTTGATTCAGAAAGTAAGGCCTGGTTCTACCATTTGCAGTCCCGAGTGTGCCAATAGTATTGGAAAACACAGGTCACTGGAGAAGCAGCCAGTTGCACGTATCTTGTCAAGGACAAGCTGTTAACTCCTGCCGCAGTGCCAGCACATGCACCAGCGTCAGTTCAGGGACGATACAGTGCGTTCACTCTCAGTGCATACTAACAGGATTTGATAAAATATATAAAAACATTTGGGAAGGAATTCAATTCCTAGAGATCTACTACAGTGTGCATTAAAAATAAAAATAAAGAAATGCAAACGGTGATGGACCGAGCTGCATTACAGCTGGGAGGGACTGATCTCCATCTGGTCAGCTGTGTTGACCTTCTGAACCACAGGTCTGGAACAGAAGATGCTGAACTGAGATGGGGAGAAGGAGAGGCATAAATACTAAGCATTCAAAGTACAAATAATTAAAAAAAAAAAAATCAAACCCAAACCAAACAACAACAAAAAAAAAAACCACCACTAAAAATTCACACGAGACAGCTAACTGCTGCCAACAAGTTGGCTGAGATTTTCCTCAAAAGGGAAAATAAATTTGTGCTAAACTAAAATAATCTAATCGTTCAAAAATTAAAAAGAAAAGAATACTCTAATAAGCATACTGAAAGATGTTGAAAAGAAATGGTCCACGGAAAGGGAGACACCAACCATGGAGCAGCCAATCCTCCCTCTGGTGAGGATGGCTTTTCTGAGCCTGTGGGAAAGACCCTGGGGGAATCCTACCCACCAAGATCTTACCGTTTCTCCTGCTATGGCATTACTCATGGGGCAAGTTGAGGGAACTAACCCTGCAGCCAGCAAAAGCCTTGACACATCCTAACAAACCTGGAAGCAGATCACCTCCTCTGTTCTCACATCAGCAGGGAAAAGGACCAACAAGCTTTGCAGCCCAATCTCGCACAGTTCCCACCAGCCCCCAGTCATTCCTGAGCTGATGACTGGGAAGGGAGCTGGCATCAAGCATCACCCTCATAGCTCCTTGAGGCCAGGAATGAGACACACAGGGATGAACTGATGGGAAAAGAGAACAATGTGGCTTTACCCTCCTCACTGCACTCCCTTGCTGCAGTAGACTTTTATGTTCTCAGAACACTGCCAAGGTGTCCCTTCAGCTCCCCAGAGAGGATATGGAGGAGCTGGAGAGAGACCAAGGAACTGAGAAAAGCCAGGGAGCACACATCCATCACCACAGCTGCAGCTGTGAGCTGCAGGTCCACCACCCTCTTGCATTGCTGGCACAGGTGGCAAAAAGCCAGTTTCCAATCCACTGTATGTTTGGGGTGGGCATGCCCATCAGTCAGGATTTAGCTCAGGGCCAAACACAGCACTAGCATCCTCCTGCTTCCCCTGGTTACAGGCAGAGGCAAGGAAGGACACCATTTGCAAACAGATTCGCTCTTTGGGAAAGCTGATGCTGTGGGGTATTTGGCTGTTGCTGGTTTGGCTCTGACCTGGTCTGTGTCATCAGGCTGAAAAAGGATTTGCGCTGTGGTACCCCTATCCAGAGAACTCTGCTGACGGCAGTGCCCAACAAGGACTCTCCACATTCCTCCAAAATGCAGGGCTGTGCATGGTGCTGGCCAGGAAGAAGGTTTCTAAAGGCAGCTAACAGCACTGCAGGCTCTTCAGGCACAGGAGGAGAGATGTGGCAGGCAACCAGCATTGTCCCAGCTGGCTCAGCAGGTGCTTCCACAGGGTCTTTTTGTTCTATTTCAGATGCCCTTTCTGTCCTCTGGGGTGAACATTTTGCCCAAAGAACAAAGGAGTTGGGGGCACAAAGCCATCCGCCACCCACTACCAGTGGGTCAGGTCAGAGCAGCAGATCAGCCCTTTGACACTATATACTTCAAAAATGCAGCTAGGGTCACAAGACAGTACTGAGATACAGCCCTGCAAGCCCCCACTGCCCACCCATGGGCACACTCAGAACCTAATCCAACACCGACCCCCCCAACTCCAGTGTTCCACTCACACACCATCAGTCCCAGAACTGGGTCTCAGGTTCCCTTTGTGGAGTAACAAGTAACCTGGAGAGTCTTTTGAGCAAATGAAAGAGCCAAATGGGTTAGGAAGGGAGAAATATTTACACAGTCAATGAAAGGAGAAAAAGCCCAGCTGTTCTGCTTAGCACAGCTGGCTGGAGAGCAGTTACAGAGACATTAGCCTATCAGAGGTCAGTCAGAAGAACTATGTACAAAATCTCAGATGTTTAAAAAAACCCTGCTTTTTCATTACCCACTTGATATCTCCCAGTATTAAAGCATCCAAGGCTGGAATCACGACATATGCAAAGATCTCCCTGCAGACAGCTCTGCACATAAGGCAAGCTGCAAGCAGGGAGTACAAAACAGAACCACAAGGCTTGTAAGAAGAAGAGAACCTAGCCAGAATCACTGATGAGAGAGAGCAGGTAACTAGCACACAGAAACCAAAACTGGGTATGAACTAAACCAACAAGATTTGTTTGAGTTTTACACATATCCAGGTTTCTGAAATCAGTTTTGGAACGCTAACCTAAACATATTTCTGAGATTTCAGCAGGCTACACAAATATGTTTAAGTATGGCTTTCTGTTGTTCACTTTTAATGAAGACTGCAACACAGACCTTGCTTCCTTTACATTCAATACCAGTAAGATTCTACATAAAAGCTTTTAAGGGACTAAAATACTGATTGCAATAAATATCTGCATGGCCTCCTTGAGCTGATGGAGCGCGCCAGTGAATAGTAGCAGAAAGGTCTCTGAGAGGCACCGCTGATTGCTTCTAAGTCTACACATATGTCCACATATCTCCATTAACTGTGCGTTGAAACATCTGAAGAGGAACTGCTGTTGCTGTTGGTGGTCTGGGCCCTCTTTATGTACAAGTTTAGTAGCTTCATCTGAAAGAAACAAACAAACATGAGAAGATGCCAGGAAAAACAGGTGGACAAAAGTCAACCACAAATCTTAAAACTCGCATTCTGTGGTGAATTGAGTTTTGAGTGAGCTGATGCTGGGCTCTCTGGAGAAAATCAGAAACAAAGCTCAGTGTATTTCAGGACAGACAGAGGCAGGAGGTTATGCCTAGTCTCACTGAAGTTAGAGAGATCTCATGGGATTTAGAAAATCTTCTTGCATTTCACTTTAGCAGCCATCAGTTCACGGACTTCAATTCTGCAGCCTGCTCTAGGTGGGCAGGAATCCCACACAGGTCAATAGGGCTGCAGGCACATAGCAATCCAAGAGCCATGGTCCCTCCTAGGAAGCACCCTCAACTTTCCATGCTTTATAAAATGGTCATTTTCAATGACATTTAAATATCTTCACTAACTTGGTACATCTAGAGAAACTGCAGCTGCTATGACTATATGCTTGCTCTGCATGGGCTTGTTTTCTTTTTCTGCCTTACCACCTTAGCTCCAGATCCTGCAATGACTCACGCACACACTTAACATTAAACACACAGGCAGTCTGCGTAAACCCAGAAGAATTACTCACATGTTTATAGTTAGTTATGTGGTGGAGTAAGTCGTGGCACCTAGGATACTGGGATAATAAAGTCTCTACAACATTTTATAGGGGGATTTCCTGACTGCCAAATATAATGAGGTAAACCTCAGCACTCACAGCTATCATTTTCCAGAGCAATTTGGAGTCACAACTAATTTGTTTAAGGACAAGGCAAGTCAATTCAGAAATAAAATCCAAGTGTCTTCAGTCTCAGGTTGTTTTGGCTACGCCACACTTCTTGTGCCACTCTCCATGAAAGAAATTATTGTTTCAAAATACCATAATAATAGAATTATAGAATAGTAAATGAAGCCCCTAAACTAAACATACCTATTCACATGCAGAGATCTATTTCAGAAATGAAAATGCAGAATTGTTTGCAAAATAGCATAGAAATCTTGGTTATGATGACTTCAAACAGAAGAATAAATCTTGTCATGTCTCCCTGAACAGCTCTGAAAAGCAGATCAAACACTGCCCACTTCTACATGAAATGCCAGCTTTTGTCTGAAGACCAGAGCTGGTATCACTTGCAGCATCAGATCAGAACTTGAGTTTTGCTGTTAACCTGACTCTAGGGCACAAAGTCCTCTGAAGGGTCACTTGAACTTGCTGGTGTCCCAGAAGGGACACTGCCACGCTATTAAAAGTGAGGTGTGACCTGCATTTCCATCAGCCAAGCCACAACCTGCTGCTGAGAGAACCTGCTCTCCCACCCATCCCAGTCATGCATTCCCATCACTTTTTGCACTGGGTTACCCATGAAACCACAGATCAGACTGAAAGCTAATTAATTTGGATTGCAGAACTGGTTTTCAGCCAGAGCAGCCAGCTGAACCAACTGCAGTTACATAGGATCAAATGCATCATGAAACCCATCTCTGTACCCCATCAAAATTTTCTTAGCAGCATTTCAAATACTCACACTGCTGAGCAAGTTCTGTGCTGTTCTAGTAGTGTTTGGTAGGGTGAGATACAATTTAACATAGTACAAGGAGCCTGACCCAGAGCTACTGTAATGCCACCGGTCTTGCTGCTAGTAGTACAAGCCATTCAGCTGGGTATAATCAAGAGCCCAGAGAGGTATTGACTCTCATACCTTGCTTCCTGTGAGTTGTGCGAGATGAGGTTTCAGTTCTTCTCCAATTACTGAATAAATTGCCACTAAGCAAAATACACTAGCTTTACGGACACTGCTCTCTGTATTATCATAACCCTGCGAAACAAGGAAAAAAGGTCATAAGTCAAACAGCACTCAGCAACATCCTTTTAAAGCAGTATACCAAAGAGCTGATGAACATTCTGTAAACATGACTGACCTATAGAGCAATAGAAAAAGCTCTGTTTAACATAACAGTTTGCAATCTGACTACTCAAAGAGCGAGAGAATACAATCATATCCTATTTGTTCCTGATAGTATGGATTATTACTATCATGTTAAAATTAATGTTGTAGCGTTGAGCAACAACACAGCTTCCCCAGCATGTGCTTAGGACTCTGTCAAATATACACACTCTTGTGTCCAGCTCAGATGATCATACACTATCCTAGATGGCCGGGACTTCCTGGAGGGGAGCCCTCATGCTCCCAGCTTGCCTTCAGAAAAGCCTTAAACACTGTGCTTCACACTGAACTGCCTTTGTAACCTGAAGCTTTTGGATTACTTATCAGGTAATACCAGAAAATAACATGTTACGAGATCCCTGTAAGTGTACCAGATCTCTGGCAGCTCCAGGAGAGCTCAAGCTAGCCACCAGATCACTTAGCAGCTGGTGACACCAGTCCTGTACTCAGGCAGTGATTCATCAGTAAGCAGCCATCCCATGAGAAATAAAGACATCACTTCAGCCTAAGGGACACTGGCTCCTCCAGATGCAGGGTGACCTCTGCTGGGAAAGCCAGAAGGAAGGATGCAGCACAGTTGAGGCTGTTGTAGCTGCAGGACCAAAATAGTGTGAAACAACAGTCTGCAACCCCAGTAAGCTCTGAGCTAGGAAAGCATAAGATCTAGATGAGCTGAGAGAAACACCAAGCTACTGAGGACAGAGGTGAAAAAAAGTCTGAGCCCAGGCTTACAACAGAGGAAAACCCACTGAGGCACAACCCACTGCTGGAAGGACAGCTGAGATGCAAGACACTGTCTCATGGGTCCCAACCCAAAGGCTTCCTGAAATCAACAGATGCCTCTACTTGACCTTAAGTTTCCCTGTGGGCCTGGAATTTTGTTTTTATGTGCATCCCAAATTACTCCCATGAGGGCAGGCACACCCGTGTGGTGTTGAGGCCTGAGGGCTGCGTCCTGGTGGGTGCTGGGTTGGTAGAACCTGTCCTGTGCACACCACTGGGACTATCACCCCACCTTTCCGTTTGCCAACTTGCTTGCAAGACAGTGCTTCTTTTCCCAGAATTTAATAACACAGCCCAACAGTTAGAGCATTTGCTCAGGACGTTAATTGGTCTCAAAGGCATCTCCAGACTGAGGGTATCAAGATGCAGCACATGGGAGACTGCCTCACAGCCTACCGCTATTCCCCAGACTCTGAGAGAGCTAGAGTTCTGCACTGGGACCAGGGCAAGCACCATGACACCCCCAGCTAAGCCCTGCTCCTGCATAGTGTTCTCCACTAGTTCACAGGGGTCAGGGAGATTCCACTCCAAGACGCACAGCTGCATGCTTGTGCTCATATTGGTGCTATCTGATACTTCTTGCCTCTTCACCACTGTGCCTTGTCACGGTAAAGAAGCACACTGGTGATTGCCTCCATACACAGCCTTTCAGCTAGGTCCCAAAATAGTTCCCAAATATGAGGAGTAGAATCCTTCTACCACTTACAGTTTCTAAGATGAGGAAGTACCTATGCTCTGAAATAAGATCCATTTTAAGACATGGAAGCAATTTAATAAACAAATAAAACTGCATTTTTAAAGGCTTGCTGCTCCCAAACTTCTGTAGTGCACTGAAGCTCCACTATTCAGACTGTTGTCTCCAACAATTATGGCTAAAAACTTTTCACAACAAAAGCTTAGATCAATACAGAATTGTCTGATTCCCAGAAGTTGAAATTTAAGAAAGGAATTGCAAGAGCTGACACCACAAAGTTGAGACAAACCCTAGGAAGCAGAAGGGGAATTTCTGACTTCACTCTTGTCCTTCCAACTTTTTATGCTCACAGCAAGCAGGCTTCTTTATTCCAGTTCCCCACTGAAGTCTTACCTACTCAAACATGTCTCCCCTTTCACACTGACTGATCTGCTCCTGCCACAATTTCTCCCCAGTAAACACATACACGTTCTCTCTCGCTGTTGCCTTCCCTTATTTCCTTCTTGTTTTCAGCCTCATCCCAGCCACTGACATTGCCGGTTGCTTGTGCAGGGAAACAGAAGACAACACTCCTACAGCCACTGCTGAAAGCTAAATTCACATTGTAAGACCAAGCTTTAACACTGGCAAAAACACAGCTCCCCACCCAGCCTGAGAGGCTTATGAAAGAGGCTGAATGAAGTCAGCAAGTAGTTCAGTCCTGATTTCGGAAAGAGGAAAGGACCAGCCTGCCTGCTAGGATTCAAATTCAAGTGCAAAGTACAATCAAAACACAGAACAGCTCAGCAGAAATAAAGGAGACTACAAGAAATATTGCTTGGGATGTACTGAGACAGAATAAGATGTGGCTGACTCCTACATTCAAATTTATTATGTGTCTACTACTGGCTTATTTAGGAGTCAGGCCAAGGCTTCTAATTATGGAACACATGCAGGAGAAACTAAATTTTCTTTTTCTTAACATTAAAAACTCAAATATAAAAACTTAAAGGGACTAAAACTTCAGCTTAACAAAATCTATCCCCAGAGGGTCCATCCATTCTCTCTGAGATCACAGACCTCACAAATTACTCATTGGTGGTTTGTGCTCAGGAGCATTTGTGACACAGGATACTGTACCTGTAATAACCCAGGAATGATATCAGGAAGGAGCTGATGCAATGATTCCTTGGAAATCCTCTCAATTACTTTTGTCTGCATTTTGATGGCAGCTAAATTAATTGGATAATCTGCAGTCTGAATGATGGGGCAAAGCACCTTAATGCATTGCTCAGGGTGGATGGAACTTGCCAGGGTGGAAGCAGCTTCTTCAGCAGCTCTGACGACCTAGAATGAAAGCAGAGCCAAACCTTACGTTAATGAGGTCACATTTCACAACCTGTGAAGTATATTAGGAATGCGTGCCAGGAAATGCATAGGGATATTCATTAATATAACCACAGGAGGCTCTATTGAGAGGTGATTGACAACTCAAGTCCTTCACCTCCAGTGACATCTTTATTCCAGCCAGTGTTAAGAAGTCCATCCTGTCTAATGTAACTGCATCAACGTTGTGACTAGTTTGAAAGAGTAATCTGCCACCCAAGATAGATAAGCATTCCCATCATAGGAGAAGCGAGAGGATGACATTTCTCCAGCCACTGTGAAAAGAACCTAAACCTACCAGTTCAGACAATACAAAATTTATCTCTTAAATGTTATAATGAATAACACCATTGCACCTTTTAGTATGTATCTCACCTGCTGAGTGCTGGGTTGTCCAAACTGAGACACCCATGCCTACACAGATGTGTCCTGCCCTTTTGCAGCTAAGCAAATGCTGTAATCAAACCCAGACTACAGACACAGTAAGGCCTTAGGCTGTCCCTGACTAGGAATCTGTGCTCTCAGCACATCTAACCCATTAAGGCAGCACTCAGTCACTATAAAACAGGAAGCATAAGTGGGAACAGTGCATTTTCTGCAACTGGCCCACACTGTATTGCAGTCATGCAAAACAAGGGAGATCCTAAATCCAATTCTATTCTTAACCTGAGAGAAAGCAAATTCACAGCTTTCACACTTTTGCAGTGGGTAGGACAGCGGCTGAAGAGGTAAAACCCAATCCCGGTCTCTCCTCCCATGATAAAAAGCCAGGAGGTAGGTTTTCTTTTTTCAAGCACCTGTGCTAACTGCCAGGTAACAAAATGAAGCTTCCCCCTTGGCTGCACTCTCTCTGGACACAAATCACATACTCTTTGCTCCCCATGTTGTTGTTTGAGTACAAAAGATGGAGGATCCTTATGCTCATCTCTTCTCACTCCTCACTTCTCAGGGCTTACTGTTAAGAGAACATAAATCCTGAGGGGACAGAAATGCCCCAGTGGGCAGACTTACATCCAACATCTCAACTCTAAGAAGAAAGATGCAGTCACAAATCCTCATGCTTAGCATCTCCCTGTTAGCCCCAGGCAACCTTTGAGCCGAGGGGCATTAATATGCCTTTCAAGGCAGTCCCTTTTGTCCAACCGTGCAGGAAGCTCAGATGCCAGCACCACTTCTCTAACTCACCTAAGCTGAACTACCTGGGGTTGTCTGAAGTCAATACACTGAAACCAGCACTAGGAAATCAGCAAAACAAACAAACAAATTAAACCACGTGTATCCTATCACTTAGACTGAAGCCATAGACGCTGGATTCTCCTCCTTCCCATCTTCCACACAATGTCATGGTATCAAACTCAGGGATTTCTGTTTGACTAAGGCAAACCATGGACAGATGTGGCTCTAGAAAAGCCTCAAAAGAAGGCAAGCTTCCACTATTTTTAAGTAACTACTGTGAAGTATCTGGAGGTTTATCTCAGCCCTTATCAAGACAAGAATGTCTCCCTGGCCTGGACTAAAAACATTTTCCGGAAACACTGAATTGAGTTTTAAGGTAGCAATAACATATAGACCAGAAGAGATCACCTGCCCTATTTACAGAAGAAAAGTTGTCAAACTGTCCCATCTACTTCAGGGCTTTCTCAGCATTTAATTATATTATTAAAACATACACCAAAAAGAACGGCGATCCACAGTGTGGTCAGTATTTAAAAAAATCATCCTGAAAGATGTGTGAATGAGTTACCCAGGCAGAAAGGAATGTTTTCCCAATTCCAGCAAGTTTTCTCTTCCAGCTATTTTTTTGCTAATTCCTCTTCAATTTCACCCATGAGAAGCATGAAGGTTAATAGTTTTCCATGTAAGCTAGTGTTAGGTTAGCAGCAAGTGCTATGTGATTTCACTGGAAAATACCCGGGTATTTAAGGGACACCTAACGCCATGCTTTGGTACCACGGCATTGAATTGCTGGAGTGGATGAAGTCAGGAGCTCCTAGGAAGTCTCTCCTTTAAGAGAATTCACTTCTTGGCACTGCATCGTTTGATGTCTGCTTTCCCAATGCTGAAACACTGCAACCATCAAGCTTTCCACAAACAATGCAGTGGACTTTGGGAAAGCCCAGATATCTTGTAATCAGTTTAGCAACACACACAAGCAAATCACTAGCTAAAAGTACCCAGCTATAACAATGTGGACACAGGCCTTTTGGGATTTTGCCTTTGCAACAACACCAACTACTGTAGTATATGTTTTCAGACACCTCAGAAATAAAAGCTTGCACTTCTTTTATGTTTTTTTTTTTTTTTTTTAATTCTGTTGGTATCCTACTTGATAAGAAATTAACAATATTTTAGTATGCACCTACAGACAGATCCTGATCTCAAACACACTACTGTAAACTCCAAACAGCACAGGAGTAGGCAAAACTGTTAATGAGCATTTCTATCTGGGTTTCAGCTCCACATCCTGTTTGCATACAGTTTACCATACTTGTTAATTTGCAGATATGAGGCAAATGCAGAAGGGTTAAAATACAGTTGTGATTTTTCACAAAGCAAGTGAGGGTCCAGACAGCAACAAAGATGATGCATATTTTGAACCACATAAGGTCAGAAAGAAAAGTTGTGAAGGTGCAGAACTTATTTATGCCCCTGCAAGTCCTCCTTTCAGCAAAGCTACATATTCTATCAAGAATCTGGCCACATTTGCTCAGCGTTTGGGCACTTCACACCACTTCTCCCTGAAATGCCTTGCCCCTGAATACAGAAGGATGTATTACATGTGTCCAGTAAGCTGCCTGCTGATATTAGCTTGTAAATGTGACAACACTAGGGAGGCTTCCAAGCCTTCCGAGAGCACATCTGGCAGACAGCGCCTGCATCTAAGACATGCTTCAGCAAAACCCTTAAGTGTATGTTTAATAACATGCTGAAGTCTCACTGACATCAGTGGGTTTCAAGCACGTGCTTACATGCTTGCTTGAATCAGAGCCTCTGCAGATAACTAGCTCCTGGGTCCCTTGGAAAGGGCCAGCAAGGGACACAGAGTAAGAAAGAGTATGGCAACACGACTTCGGAGTGACCCAAAAAGACAAGCTCATCCCTGCTGCCACAGAAAGCCAAATGTCACCATTCTGGAAAGCAAGCATTAGTCTTGTTCCAAAGGTCTTTCCTCCTGGCTTTGGCAGAACAAAACACTGAGCCACCCAGACCAACTCCTGCATTCCATGAGGGAAGGAATGTCTCTGAATAGTTACACAGCATGCTCAGAGTCCCACTCACCTGGTAATGCTAGTGAAATCAGTAGCATTCCCACACAGAGGGAAGTGCATTATCAAAAGATACAAACTGTCAGGTCATATGGCAACAAGAACACGATTATAGCAGAGTTTAGCCGTGAAGCATGACACTTGTAGCTCACAAATTATACGTACCATACAATATTTAAGCAGGACTTTAACCTAACCAGCAGAGTGAAATAACCTTAAAAGGACTGGGAAAAAATGAGCAAACAGCATCAAACAACAGGTCTCCCTACCAACTTTAGAAGCAAGATTAACAAATACACACTGGGATACAACAGGAGGATATCCAGAGGGAAGCACTGATACGTGTGCTTCTTGGTAGTAAGTTCGGTAGGGTACCAATTGAAGCAAACTTCTTGTCCAACCCAATACAGTTATTCTCAATGACCTCAGAAATATGAAAGAAAAGTAGCAGAGCCAATGATGATGACAGCTGTAAGCAGCAAGATCAAGTGTGCCCAGAAAAGAAGATGTTTGAGACTAGAGAGAGCCTGCAGTGTTTTAAAAACACAGACACTAAGCTGTGTGTAAGGTATGTAACAAACATGACTTTACCTCCCAGTAAAACCTTAAAGCAAACCATAGCTTGAACTGGATAGCTAGATATTATTCAAGACAAGGCAGGTAGCCCAGGAATGCAGATCTAAAAGATAGCATTTTGCCTTTAACAAGCAGGTTTTTCTCCTTTCTAAATGCTTACCTTATTCTCTACGTGCTAGAGACTAGATTCAGTCTGACTTCTGCTGGCATAACATAAATTGTGTTTGCTAGTGGTTCCTTGAAAGACATCTGTGGTTCATTGAGACCTTTCCAGTAAGTCTCCCAAAAGAGAGAAATTACTGTATTTCCCCTTGCTTTAAGAAGAAACCATATTCACCTGCATGAAGCCAGAGATGTAACACACAGATAGGGTGTTCACCTCTAACAATGTCTTCCTTAATGCTATAAAGGTGTAAGCTTCAAAGTAACAGATTCGGCAGTTCCAGGAATATGGACATGAAATGCTTTCAGATTTCAACAGGAAAGGATATGATGATGTACAGTATTAGGAACAATGTGAGAAAGACAGCCATCTGTCACAGACCCTTTCTTAAAACAGAAAAGCACATTGGCATCATCAATGTTCTATAAAACTTTTTTGACAAACTTTGGATGACAATTCCTACTGCTTTACAGTGGACTGCAGCCATGGGATGCTTCTCCACCGCTGGCGGTGTTCAAGGCCAGGTTGGACATAGCCTTGGGTGGCAGGGTTTAGTGGGAGGTATCCCTGCTCAGAGCAGGGGGGTTGGAACTAGATGATCTTGAGGTCCTTTCCAACCCTATCTATACTATGATTCTATTCTGGCTTAAGACAGGCAGAACCAAGACTTCAACACTTCAGAATTTCTTCTGCTCAGCTATTATGCAGAACTATGCCCTAGAGGGCAGGGGGGCCCAAGACTGTTGCTTGATACTCAAGGATCACCTACTACAAGCTCAGTAGTGTTGCATCCCAACTAGAAGGAAGTGCAGCAGGAGAACCAGGAGACCTCCTTGGATGGATACGGAGCTGCTGAGGAAAATTCGAAGAAAGAGGCTTATAAAAGGTGGAAGCAAGGACAGGTGGCCTGGGAAGGATAGAGGGATGTTGTCCGGGAAGCTAGGGACCAGGTTAGGAAAGCTAAGGCCCAGTAGAATTAAACTTGGCTAGGGATGTTAAGGATAACAGGAAGGGATTCTATAGGTAGACTGCAAATAAAAAACAGACTAGGGACAATGTGGGTCCCCTCTGGAAAGTACTGGAAGAACTGGCTACCCTGGATCTGGAGGAGGCTGAGGTTCTTAATGACTTCTTTGCTTCAGTCTTCACTAGCAATTTCTCTGACCACACCACCCAAGACATGGAAGGAAGATGCAAGGACTGTGAGAATGAAGACCCTAGGCCCACAGTAGGAGAGGATCTGGTTCAAGACTATCTTAGGAACCTGAACGTACACAAGTCCATGGGACCTGATGAAATCCATCCGTGATTCCTGAAGGATCTGGCAAATGAAGTTGCTAAGCCACTGTCCATTGTATTTAAAAATTATAGCAGTCAGGTGAAGTTCCCAATGACTGGAAAAAGGGAAATATAACCCCCATTTTCAAGAAGGGGAAAATGGATGACCCGGGGAATTACAGACCAGTTTGCCTCACCTCTGTGACTGGCAAAATCTTGGAGCAGATTGTCCTGGAAGGCATGCTGAGGCACATGAAAAACAAGATGCTTGGTGACAGCCAGCATGGCTTCACTAAGGGGAAATTCACTAAGGGCAGAGCAGTTGATGTCTATGTGGACTTGTGCAAAGTGTTCAACACTGTCCCATATGATATTCTTGTCTCTAAGTTGGAGAGACATCAATTCGATAGGTGGACCACTCGGTGCAAAAAGAACTGGCTGGATGGCCGCACACAAAGAGTTGTGCTCAATGGCCCAATGTCCAGCTGGAGACCAGTAATGAGTGGTGTCCTTCAAGGACTGATGCTGGGACTGGTATTGTTCAATAACTTTGTTGGTTATTGAGTGCGCCTTCAGCAAGTTTGCTGATGACACCAAGCTGTGTGGTTCAGTTGATACACTGGAGAGAAGGAATGCCATCCAGAGGGACCT
>JASSUY010031753.1:0-45060 GCA_032466535.1 Forpus xanthops | reverse complement strand
ACTTGGGGGTGTTGGTTGATGAGAAAATGAACATGAGCCGGCAGTGTGCGCTTGCAGCCCAGAAAGCCAACTGTATCAGGGGCTGCATCAAAAGCAGCGTGACCAGCAGATCGAGGGAGGTGATCCTGCCCCTCTACTCTGTTCTCAGGAGACCTCACTTGGGAGTATTGCGTGTAGTTCTGGTGTCCTCAACATAAAAAGGACATGGAACTGTTGGAATAAGTCCAGAGAAGGGCCACAAGTTTGATCAGGGGACTGAAGCACCTCCCCTGTGAAGACAGGCTGAGAAAGCTGGGGCTGTTCAGCCTGGAGGTTGCATGGAGACCTCATAATAGCCTTCCAGTATCTGAAGGGGCCTGCTTATAGGGTTGCTGGGGACGGACTGCTCATTAGGGACTGTAGTGATAGGACAAGGGGCAACGGTTTAAACCTTAACAAGGAAAGTTTAGACTGCATATAAGGAAGAAGTTCTTCACTGTAAGGGTGGTGAGGCACTGGAATGGCTTGCCCAGGGAAGCTGCAAATGCTCCATTGCTGGTGGTGTTCAAGGTCAGGCTGGACAGAGCCTTGGGTGGCATGGTTTTTTTGTGAGGTGTCCCTGCTAATGGCAGGGGGGTTGGAACCTGATGATCTTAAGGTCCTTTCCAACCCTAATTATTCTATGATTCTATGATTACTCTCAGCGTGTTAGAGATGTTGCTTTGCTGCCTGCTGGCTGCAGCAAGCAGCTTCTTATTATAATCTGCTCTTGGTTAATATACAGCAGCTTTCTGAATGGTTTTGATGGTTTTATTTCTGCTTTGAAGTGACACAACTTACTGGCAAAAAAGGAAAGAAAAGTGTATGACCTGAATCGCCTAAGGCAGAACATGCCAGGTTCATAGGCTACATAGGGCACAGTGTAACATGCTGGGATCTCAGTAGAGCAACACCTGTACACCTAAATGAGAGCTGCATGTAGGACCATGACATGGAGTATGCTTTGCCATGATTGCCAGCTGCACCATCTCTGCAAGGAGTCATAGACCATGAGGCAGCATGGGTAAAAGCCCATTGAAAACTCAGAGGCTTTGTATGCTATTGTCAAACTTGGAGAACACCAAAGAAGTTTTCTAAGCAGAAGGACAAGGTTTTCCTCTCAGGCTTACAGGCATGCAGCTGTGTTTTTGAGCCAATTTTTGCCATCTAGAGGCAGTTACTTAAAGCCTGCATAATCCAAGCTGGAGGGGATGTGGAGGTTTACCAATACCTAGCCAGGCAAACTCCCAGCCCTGAAGGCTTTACAGCCTGATCCAGACAGGAACAAACAATTAAGAATTTGGTTTCAAAGCAGGAAGTAGACTCAGCAATGGGGAGTGCTAAGCAGATCAAAAAACAATGTGATTTTTATAAGGGATTCTGAGGAGATGAAGTAGATTAGACTGCTTCTCCTGCACACTAAGTATTTGAAATGTGTTGGAAATTAGAAAAAGAAGATAAATATATACTATGAAATGTCAGCTGATACACAGTCAATGCTGGAAGCTGCCAAGCACTGCATCAGTTAATCTTCAAGATTGTGATCATTTACTGCTTTCCTTCTTTAGTAAACTACATTTTGCAGAGATATATAAAAATCGTTCCATCATCAGTTATAAACCTTCTTCTAAATATCAGAGGCCAGTCTAAAAGCACCTCAGCAAGATAATTATCTACAGTTACTGGATAGCTGTGTTTTTTTCTTGTTTACCCTCTTTTAGAGGATTATAACAGAGAATGGTACATCCCAATCATGCTTATGGACCTCCTGGATAATAAAAGACCAAAATTAGGTATCTAAGACAAAGCCCAAAATCCTTTCCTTATACATTCTCTTAGTGGCTGAGAAAAACAGAGCGGCAGAGACAGAAGTTATCCTATTATTTTCACTTTCTAACAATTTCCCAAGCTAATGAACTATTTCTGTTTTAAAATAATAGTAAGAACTTCTACTCATTTTGCTGTTATGAATCTAAAGCAATGTCACATCAATGGTATTGGGTCAGCAGGCAGTATCTCTCCTTAGTTATGGGTGAGTAAGTACACTGGAACAAATGAGTTAATATTAACTAATTGGCAACAGAAAGATGGTTCTCTTCCAAATAACTCCAAACAAAGAGTGATAAAAATCAACAAGATTTAATACCATCCACAACTTCAATTATGTTCTAATGCTCCAAAAATAAGTGAAAAGCATTTACATGTCAACCCCCATAAATATTTACAGTTATGACTGAAGCAGGCTTGACTCTTCACATCACCCCATTAAATCAACAGCACTGAACAGGCTGGTACACTACAGACAGTATAAAAAAAGGCTGAAGTTAAAAAAAAAAAAAAAAGGCAAACTAAACACGAATCCCAGCCCAGAGTCTTCTAGCCTGTAGCCTAGGGTTACATTAATTTTGAACCCCATTGAGGTCTGTGCTTTGTCAGTCTCCTGCATTTGTGCTCACAAGACGCAACTCAGCATTCAGCTCCATGTACCAAGTTTTCCACTTCTATGTCCCTGGGAAAATAAGTGGTTCTCTTAGCCATGCTGCTCTGCTGATCCTACACCTTGCCTTCAGCAACAGAAGGCAGAAGAGTTCTAGCCATGACAAAGATCCAAATGTCTAAAGACTTCTGCTTAGAATTATAAAAACAGCCAATTATTCAGGCATGCCAAAATATCTATCTATGCTAATGCTGCTTTCATACTTCCAACTACATAATCTGGAATAAAAATCACCTTTTCTATTTCAAAGCAAAATCCAGATATCTTGAACTAGATATCTAGGTAAAGATATCAGCACTCAATTGGAGAAGGGGTGATATTTCGTGGTTGGTGAATGTGTTGGCTGAACAGCAGCAGCATTCAAATTTGGGTAGAAGATGAACCTTCTTCATTTTCAAAGAACTGCTCTTAGTACAGTGACTTCCAGGACTCTGTATCCAAAACTAACAGTTCTGTAATGTGCTCTTCCGCAAACTCTCTTTACTTGATCACTTCAGATTGATTCTCTATGGGTTATACATAACAGAAAATGTGAACAAAAACTTGACCTCAAACATGAAACTGGATCACTCCTGTCTTTCTACTGAAAGCAGCAGCCCAGAAACATAGCAAGTCCTAGAGTGACATCTTATTAGGGCATCACTGGCATAAGGATTAAAACTTTCTTAACCAAATTATTTAGCAGCTTACCTTGAAATAAGTTTATAGTTCAGAGAAAGACTTCATTTATGTAGACAGTGCACCACTACCTTTAATATGGTCTTGATTCAGTAAAAAAGGTAACTACAGAACAGACCACTCATATCTTCCCTTTTCTTTGTCAGCTATTCTTTCAAAGTGCCCTTTAATCACAAACTGGTGAATTGACTCTTAAGTTCCTGCTGCTCAGTAGGATCAAGTCAAACAGGGCAGCTTCTCCACCGTTCCTGGAGAGAGCAGTGCTGGCAAAGTCAGCAGTGAGAGCAAGCTGGAGGATCACTACAGCATGCAAATTTGTGACCTTCTGGCTCAGGGCTAAGAGTTTGACCAACTGAGCCATGCTCAGATGGATTCTCAGTTAATTTTTCACAGATATAACTGAATCAGCAAGCTCCAGCTACAGGGAAAAATACCTGAGGTATATCCCCAAGTGCATCTTTAGCCTAGCTTATGGAATATATCCCCAAGTGTATCTTTAGCCTAGCTCAACCCAGGTGCAGGTTGGGAAACCTTACTTAATTTAATTAAAGCTGATATTCTCAAACTACTTACAGGCAGATGTATCATGGTTCTGACAGCCCCATTTGCACAAGGGTCACAAAAACCACACAGAGAATGAAAAATCCACCACCAACACATTTGATACAGCTGTGAACACACAACTGCTTAGCAACAGATAGTAAAATGGGAATATACCTGCAGTGTCCTGCTATGACAGCTGTCACCCAAAGCTCTCACTGCAGCAGCTGCAAATATAATCTTTTTTAATGATGAAGACGCCATGCAAAACTACTTTAAATAAAAGCCATGTTATGCACAGCACAGCATCTACTTGCTGATACTAATACACCTACATTATTACTCTATAAATAAGTGCCAGAATTCACATCTCTTCATTCCTGGCTTAAGCTCTGTTTTCTCTTTAGCAGACTTTTCTTCTACGCTTTTCCTCAAGAAGTGCCTCAGGCAAATCCTGAAGAACTTTTCTGTACTACAAGCATGAAGAAGGAAGTATGGGGAGTACAGAGGCATAAAGTGTCATGTTTTCAACATTGTTCTTGATTTCTATAAAACCACTGGTCCCATGAGGACAGTGAATTATGAGGGGCATTAAAACAATGCCAGAGAATCTGGAAAGATCCTATTTATTAAAAATGGCAGTTTTGGAGGACTTTCAGACAAAAAAAGCAAAAAGCACTGAGTCAAGGTGAGCTGAAGTATGCAACCAGGAAAACTTGCCAGTAAAAGACACTCCTTCAGAACATAATGTTTTGTCTCACTGCTTTATCAGGAAATCAATTTACAACTGCTGCTTGTTACTCTGAACTGAAAATGACAGGAGTGCCAAGGCTCTAAATCAAGGAAAGGAAGGTAGGCAGAGTACAGCAGTCCTCATTCGGTAAAGGATTAACCGTTTTCTACTTTCATATTTTAGAGAAATCCAGCCTCTTTCCCTGAGGGTGTTTGTTATTTTGTTATTTTAATTTTAAAACAGTACTGTTTCTGCGATGTACAACTAATGTAACCTTGTGCTAGTTACACAATGCTCTGGAGCACTCTGATCTATACAATGATCTTTTTCATGGCCAAAGCTCTCCAGAGATGCCTGAAACTGCTAGTTCAGGACAAGCTTGTTGCAGAGAAGAATAAGTGTCTTAGATTTCAAACCAAGGACTTTGGTAACAAAGCCATCACAGACAAAAATTGACCTGGCATTTTCCAAGGTTTAGCTCAAACTTGCAACATGCACAAGGTAGATTAAAAGATTCAGCTTGGAAGTCAAACTACAAAGACTGACTTTGAATGTAATTTAATCTACTTCAATGTTATCATCATGTCCCTTGATTTTTCTTTAATTCCAGAAGAATACCTTCAGTTCAAGCTCTCTCACAAAAAGAAAATGCAATTCACCCTGCCCTTTGCTTCTTCCTCTGCCTCAGCTTCTTTTCAGCAGTATGGCCTCTGTCCATTTTCTCCTGTTGCTCTCCAGTTCCCAGTTCTCCAGCAAGGCCCAATTTCATCATTTAGTTTTCATAGATGGATCTGCTTGGACAAGGCTTTGTGTTCTCCAGTACATTGCTTATCCTTACCCATACAGGCACGCTGAATCCAGTGTGCTCTGCAAAATTATTAAACATGCACTTTTCTACTACAGGGTCTCAGCCTCTCCCAGAATGAGGAAGGAAATTCTGGAAAGCTGATAAACAGATGCCTAAAATTCCAGATAGCTCCAAGTCCACTTAAACAGCAATGTCAGTCTCAACTCTTCTCCTCCCTGCTTTAGCATGTAAAATCCCTGTCTCTTCAATACTTGGGAAACTTGTATGAAAAGATTGGTCAACGTGTTTGCCTATTAAGTCTCACAAGTCCTACATTTCTCCAGCAGGTCCATACTGTTTTTCCAGTAACAACACTGAAAGGCTCACTCACCTCCTTGTGGGAATCTTTATGTGCTTCCAGTGTTTTCATGATAGTCAACTCCGCATAGTTCTTAAACCTTGCTGGCTGGTTCCGTAAGATCTCTCTCAGGACTCGCAGTGCCAGGGCTCTTATTGAATGCTGTGTAATGAGGAATCAAATTCACATTAGAAAAAGTCAGTTCTCAAAGTTATAGCTTGAAGTAAATTCTATGGCTCACTACGCCACCAGAAATCTTATATTGCTCTTATATTGCACCAGCTTCTGCAGACTGAACAGTGTAATCAACATAACTAAGATTCAGAATTGGTCTCCTTGTTTGCTTTTGCACAAGAATTCACATAAAATGACTGCTGTCACAGAATGAGTCTACTTCGTTAAATTCCATAATCTTTTGGCAATGAAGTACAAATTTGTACCCAAAGCAGCATATCTGCATTACATGAATCTACAAAGCAGCTCAGGTCATATTTGTTTTGCCCTTCCTCTTCTGCTTAGCCTTGCAGATATCAACCTAGGTTCCAAAGTTGCTTCTCATGTACTAACGCAGTAAAATCTACTCTTTTCCTGTAACTCCTATGAAAATTACTCTCAAGAACAGTTAAGTCATTGTAGTCAACACTGAACTATGTGTTAATCCTTTATATCAAAAGATCATTAGTAGAAAGGATTTATAACACCTGCTTCCATTTCATAACTGTTACATTAAGTTTCTGGCCTGTGGCCACTCCAAATAGAGTCTATCATTTCAACAGAATAATACTTATTTTACTCTACACTCAGCCTTTAAAGCATGTCCCAAAATTCATGCAGTAGCACAATAAATATGTACTTAAAGCCACCACAACTTCTGATACATACGTGATGAGGCTATGATTAAACATGTAGGACTAAAGTAGCTCATGCTTATACTATGCACAATGAGAAAACAGCAGCCACCTACACTGCTTCAGAATTAAAATTTCTGAGCACATGCACCATATGCTTTACAAGAAGCATAATAAATACAATGGATTTTGAATTAAACGAAACAAAAACAGTGCTTTGAAGCCTAAATATTGTAACATTCAGACGAAGCGTGGCTCTGATGTGAAGGCACAGCAGGGTGCTGATACTTACCAAATATCATTGTGCTGCAAGCTGAACAAATAGCCCCAAGTGGCTAGCCTGTAAATTACCACTTTGATCAACTACCAAATATAAAGCTGTGATAATAACACAGCTTTTTTGTAATACTTCAAAACAAGATGCCCCATAATAGCTGTTTATTCTTGATGACATTTTTGCAAGAGACAGAGACTCATCCCATGAGATCTGATAGCCTGGATCTTTTAACCACACAGCAAAAAAAAGAATAACCTATTATAAGGTGCCTTTATTCTCCTTTTTGGGGGGAATGGGCATGGTAATAGTTAAGAACTTGTAACTTTGTCCTAACTTGGAAGGGGACAACTTCTGAAATCTTCATAGGTTTTGTACTAGATTAGAAGATAACTTATTTTCTGATTCTAGTCCAATTTCCTAATTGTTTTTTACTAGCACTCAGAAGGGAGAGGGGAAAATTGGGACATGTCAGAGTAGCTTAAAACTCATCATCGAACACATTGAAAATGAAAGCAGAATTATCAGCCTTCAAAAGAACAAAAAAAGAGTAGTGCAGCAGCACTGATGAGATGCCATACAAAAGCAGCAGGTTTCATTTAAACTAGTATGGAGAAACTAACACCCTAGATGAAGCAATACCAGCAGAATTAAGACAAAAATCTGTATCTCACATCTTTGTCTCCCAGAGTTTCCAGCAGCAAGAGCAGAATGGTTTTGAAATGTTCCTCCCAAACTCCAAGATTATCTTCCCTTGTGATCTTTAGCAGTTCCAGGAGAGCTCCTTTCCGCTCCTCCACCCGTTCATTGTGGTTGGAGAGCTCTTTCAGAAGATCAGCCACCAAATCTGAATGGTCAATGGGCACTTCTAGGACAAATGGCAACAAATCACTTGGGGAAATAGGGAAAAAGATCAAAGATGCCAACCCTCTACAGAACAAAGTGCATGTAACAAGGGCCCCCCCAAAACGCATCAAATTCCAGGAGGCCCCAGTCAACCAGGCAAGAGAATCCAAATAGTACACAATTTCACCTAAGTTCATAATACAGCTCATGGCTTCTAACGAACCAGGAAGAATGACAACTGAATTTCATCCAGTTCCAATAATTACTTCTACGAGACAAGAACTGCCGCAGGTTTTTCAGACACACACACCCAAAGCCAGTGATCACATGCATGACCTTTAGATCAAAGTACAGTGACTCATCGGTGCAAAAGAATAAAGCTAAGGTGTAGCATCACTTAAATGAAGTTAAACACTCAGTAAGAAGCTATTGAGTGAGATGTTTCAGTAAAAGAGTGGAAGGTCCCCAGAATAGTGTCTCTACAGATGCATTTAGATGCTTAAGGGACTAGCTTGGTGAAAACTCTAGGCAAACAAAAATCAAAAATGCAGTGTAACATTTTCTCAATAGCACAGATGAAGTCCTGATGGCATATAAGAACAAAACGTATTTCATACCAAGCCTGGACTAAGACGCAAAGTAATACACAACATATCCATGTGCAGACATGAATCTGAGAGCACCACCCATAAATAAAAAAGACCAGAAACAAGCTGCCTGCAGTTTTATGATACACGCTGATACAAACCATCCCGAAGCTGATCCATGTCATCGTCGAACACTGCTTCCTTCAGGGCAGTCTTGTCATAGGTGTTAATTGTGTCAGCATAAGGATAGGGGTTATA
Organism: Forpus xanthops; assembly: GCA_032466535.1. Taxonomy (NCBI): domain Eukaryota; kingdom Metazoa; phylum Chordata; class Aves; order Psittaciformes; family Psittacidae; genus Forpus; species Forpus xanthops. Next base: position 36,636 of record JASSUY010031753.1, on the reverse strand, counting down.
TTCTCGAGTACGTGGCCCTGAAAAAGCGCGGGGAGGCTGGGTGTTAAGCAGGGAAGTTTTGTTATCTAGAGCCATTCTTCCACCTTCCACAATGTCACTGCTTCCACGGACATCACTGGTAGGCACAGCAAGGCCACCATCTCGAGACACCTGGGGGACCAAATTGAGAAAAAACATGAGATTTCTCAAACCCTGTATTTTTTTTTTTTTTTAGTTCATCCACCTTGAAGAAGCATAGAATTGTTTAAACATAATACTTAAGTAAAACTCACATTACCACCTCTTTCTCTTACCTAAGTACAATTGTTCCAAAAATATCTCAGATCATAGTGCAAAAAAAGTCATATCAACATTCCTAAATCTAAGTTAATATTGCTAAAACTGCACAAGATGCCACAGATCAGAACCTCTGGAACAAAACCAATTTGCTAAGAGAGAAAAAGGAAGCAAAAGCAATATCCTCCTCTTGAAACTTCACAAATGACAGACAGAGGAGACTGAATGATGCTTAGTAAGTTCACACAAAATGAAAAATAGAAGGGTCTAGAAAAAGAATCTTGGACGAAGAATTTTCAGCTTTGAAAATTAACTTACTCTACTAAAAAACTTGTGTGCCCAGAAAGCAAAACTGTCGTAGTCACTGGATATCTCAAATTCGAAAGGACCCATAAGGTTCCTCATTTAAGATTTCTGTAAACGTTGAAGTCCATGTATTTAATGAAATACGTGTCATGTCACATAATAAATAATTCTGTAACCATTTATGTAGTATAATGTAAGATGAGTTGTGCGCTGAGTAGGTCCTTCCTTTATATGAAGAAATAAGGTTGTGAGGGAAACCACTCATGCATTTTAAGAACTTGCATTTCTCATCACAGACCTGACTACATACACTCCCATCTGAGCCTGAGGAACACTAGTGCTTTGTATGAGACTCCCATAGAACACCAGAAAGCACTTTTCACAGAAGGCTACAGTTCAAAGGGAGCAAGTGACCACATTAGTGGGCCTCTATAATTTAGGTGTAAGAAATTAGCAACCAATAAGCCAGACACTTGAAGAATACAGCAGAAATAACTGTATTTTGTACACTACCAATCCAAACTCAGGTTTGAACACAGTACTTTAAAATTTCACCTATCTGGGGACATTCACCAATCCAGTACTTACAATGTCACAGTCTTTCTTTCCATCACGCTTGATTGGCTCATTCAGGTCCTCTTGACTACGAAAACTAAATTTTTCAATTGCTTCTGTGACTCCACGAAGAGAGCTGTAGATTTCATCAGAATTTAGGTTCTCCGTGTCATAATCCAGCATACTAAAGACCAAGCGTATATGAAATGTTACATATGAAACTGGAATCCACTTTTGACAGTCAACAAAAACAACGCTAAGCTGGAGACAGATGATTTGGCATACCCCTTGTAACAGTGACTTGTAACAAAACATGGATGGAATCAAAGCAGACTTTGGGTCTAAGTCTCCCCTCAAATGGGGCTAAATCTAGAAGAAACTCCACTGAAATCAGTGGTGTTACATCACTGTGAGGGGAAGTCAGGTCCATTGTTTATTACATTCCACAGCATCGAGGTGTTAACTTCTGTAAACAAAAAATCCCAAAGCTCTCCCCAGCACAGTAATGGTGTTAGTTAAAAGGAAAATAAAGAAAATCATTTACTATGAGAACTGAAAGGGTTGTGACAACTGGTGGAAATGAAATTTATAAAATTTAAGTTTTGTGATATATCAAATACGGTCTCTCAATGGATTCAAATGTGACAGATACAAATTAAAAGGAAAATGTATCTTGATGTAAAACTTAGTCTAACATGTCCCGTTTTCATTTATAAAGCAGTAAAACCAAAACCACTTGATAATGCCTTGATAATGCATTTCAGTATTGAGCCTAATTTTGGGAATTCTTTAACTCAAATCCGATGCTTTCTTGTAGTCTGCCTGTTCCTCCTAAATTTCTCAGCAGCATAAAGCCACACAAGTTTTGGGATCCCTTGAGGAGTTACTCAAAATTAAGTTCCATGAAAAAAAGCCTTGCATGTAAGGGCAGATGATATGAAAAGATGTGGCTAAGAAAAGGATCTCCTACAAGCTTGGAGAAAATGAAAAAGCATTATTGGCAGGGATTTGCTCTGTCTAGAAGTTAAGTTTGTGTGACAACCAGTTTCCAGTGAGACATTTAATGAAGAGGCCCAGTTAACTGAGAACAATTTCTCTGGTGGAGTCTCGGTTCTTAATAGAGCCAGAAGCAAATAAACCAAAAGAATTTGAAACATTTACATCAAGTTGTTTGTCAATAGATGGCAAGAAGCAGCTCCCTAAAGGGGTGAATTACTATTTCTTAATAGTTTGGGAAAGATGACAAGATGGGCTTAAAGAGGAGGATGGCTGAACAAAGGGCTGCGTTCATCTTCCAAAAAGATTCCCTGTGAGGTGGGCAAGGAAAAACAAAAAAAAAAAAAAACCCAGAAAATACCTTCTGATTCCAGTGTACACAGCTATTATTTTCAAAAGAACTAAAAGTAGGATGCTAAATATCTAGAGCCACCGTTTTGTTTTCCTGGAAGAAACTTGGGCACTTCAGACAGCGGAAAAGACTGGTGCTGCTCAATTCCTTTGGGATTAACACACTGAAAATAGCCATAACCCCTGGCTCTCAAGCAACACTCTTGCACTGCAGTCATTCAAGCATCAACACCATGTATTCTGGTAAAGAAACCAAAGAACAACTCCCCAACTTTAAACAGTGTCTGTCAAGCCAGGAAGAAAGAGAAACCACTTAAAGACCAAGATAGGGTAACAAAAGCTGTTTATCAACTACAGAACTCAAAAGTATTTGGGGCTTCAGACAGCTGAATGACACTAATGTATTATGATAGCTTTACAGACAAAAGTGAAGGCAGTTCTTAGAGTCTCTGTAAATATCAGGCAGGGACAGGAAAACCTTTGTTTCCTGTGATCTCAAAAACACTAATTTTGAGGTTGAGCATGTTTAATTCATAGATCTTAAAGTGTTCTTCATACAGTATTTAAGTGAGTAATTAAACTGCCATCTGAGAAAGTACATGTGACTGTACCTGCGTACCCATACTAAGAGATGACAATGAAATCCATGGGAAAAAAAAAAAAAAGAAATAATCACAGATATACTGACACTAAATCTTCTGCTAAAATCATCACTTCTTTCCTCAGGGATGAATTTTGTCTTAAACTGCTACCAAAGAACAGATCAAAGTACAGACTCTGCAGTGCTGCAGGACTAAGTCAATTTCTCAACAAAGAGGCACTTGATCCGATGCATTTTTTGAAGCACAAAACCACATTTTAATAAAAATCTAAAGAATCCAGTGATTTCATATGTCAAAGTAAGCCTGTATAGGAGATCACATTATGGTTGTGTTCTAAATGAACAAAAACTCTACATGTGAACACAGACATCTATTGACAGTATGTGCACTGGAATACTTTACAGACAACACAATGGGGGGGAAGATATGATATAAAAATAGAACTACACCCACCTTTCAGAAAAGAAAAAAAAAAAGGGAGGCACAAAAGGAAAATGAATTATGACCCATGCAGAAACTAGAGGAAAGTCACAGGATGAATAAGAAGTAGAGATGAACAATGTTTAGGGATGTCACAACATTATTTTCCATCTTAGAATCATAGAATAATTAGGGTTGGAAAGGACCTTAAGATCATCCAGTTCCAACCCCCCTGCCACAGGCAGGGACACCTCACACTAAACCATGTCACCCAAACATGACACACCATCTTCTGCTGCACTAAAACAATGCAGCTCTCTACAACTTTATCAAGATATAATTTGGCAGTTTTCCAGTTAACATAACATACATTTTACTTCCATAAACTATTATTCAGTTTCCAATTCAAACTATGTGTAAGTAATCAACAGTTTAGCATCCTCAAGCAGTACACAGTAATTCACTTCCTTGCACTTTCAGGCTCTGGGCTGGAACGTCAAATTATTCTACACCTTGGTGTCAGCTAATGAAAGGAGGAAAAAATTCTCAACTACTTTAACTCCAAAGTCAACATGCATCTCTTCCACAGATATTTCTGTGTCATAGAAGAGTCAGAACATCGATTACAAGTTTTAATTCTGCAGGTATTTACAGAGATATGGACTAAAGAATTTTCTCTCTCAGACATCACAGATTCCTAGATTTTGAGTCCTCAAAGAACAATTTGTTTGCTCTTCTTTCAATAGTTTTTCATTAGGAACTTCTTGCTTCAAAGAAAGACTATGTAGTCCTTCCTCAGGTATTAGGCTTTCTGTAGATGTAATTTCTCCTGACAAATATACCTACTGTCAGCGTATAAACTAAAAAAAAACCAAAAAAAAACCCAAAAAACCAACAAATAAAATTCAGGAATTTAACATAAAGCTCTTAGAAATTATATTTGTATCTAGAAGGTGTTTTGGTTTTTTTTTTTTTGCATTAAAATCAATATACAGGTTTAGTACACTATACTAACTAAAGATCTGTATGTAGACTTGAAGAAAACATGATAGCACAGGAGGAAAAAGATAGGCCAAAATTAGGGACTGATAACCTAAACCTTGTGGTAAGGACAATTTCCATTTTAATCCTAAATCTTCCATCTACAATCAACACTGTCCAAGCTATCCTCACTGCCCTATAGGTATTTGTTATTGCAGATGTGAAATCACTACCGAGCTGTATTTCCCGGCTAGAAACTACTTGTGAGCTGCTTGCACAATGTACCCAAGTTTAAAGACCTTGCCCGTGCTATAATGCAACCAGTGCCTGCTGAAAGTGCTCAGCAACTGTGTTCTGCATTGGAAACCAACTGTGAAACTTATACCCTTTCAGGAACCTGGCAGGGAGGAAATCTAGAAAAAAACACCTCCCCCCGCCCCGTATGCCTCATCTTCCCTCAGCAGTGAGCGAGTGGCTGCCTGTCACCCCTGCTCTCTGAAAGCTACCAATACCTCCTCTCCTTTTCCAACCAAAGGTTCTGCAAATCATTTCCCACATATGAATAAATCCCACAGTGTAAAAGGTAAATAATAATGTGACACCTCAGACAAGTTGGTTTAACAGGTAGCTTGTTACCTGGGAGAGTAAGAGCGTCTGAAAGTCTTGTGGGAAGGAGCAGTGGGGATGGAGTTAGGCTGAGAAAGGGGAGGGGGGTGCTTCGACAGCCCATCTGCACTCCAACCCCAGAACCGACTGCCACGATCAGAGGAGAAACGAAAGAGAAAAAACAGAGAGAGGAGAGGGGAAAAAAAAAGAAACTATAATCTGAGTGGCTTAGTGGTGTCATGCTGCCTTGGAGAGAGAGAGAAAAATTAATAGAAACAAAATTAAACAAGAATACTCCATTAAGCCTCACAAGTCACTGTTTTGGCCTTTGTTGTTCATTTCCTAATGTAATTATACAGTTCACACTAAAATAGCCCCTGCTTCTACTAAATGTAAATTTTATAAATGGATATAGCTTCTATAAACAACTCAATATATTCTAAGAAAGCAATCCCTAACCACACATCTGTGTTCAAACTCCAAGCAGGTACTTGTGAGCAACAGGATTTCCTCAGAAGAAAGTAAAGTTGGGTACCTTGTAAAGTTTGGCTTCTGGTGCCTCTACAAAAGCCTGCAATCAGGCCCTACACAATCAACACATCTTCACAGGGCTTAAGATCTGATCCTGTTTTACCAGATTCAACAGACCCCAAATATGCAGCAAGTGGAAATCAGTCTAGAGTGGAAACTTATCATGTAAACCAGGGACTCGGTCCAGGTCACAGCAGAAAAATCTGGAAAGACTGGATGAAACCAGCCTCTAAGTCATTTCAGATCTCTCAAAATTTCACAAGCTCCTTCTGGTTACTGCTTGATCCTGCACTTTTGGGTGAAGGCATTCCATCCCTGTGCCAATTTGTCTAACCTTTGCATTTGTCCCGTTCCCTTTATGCTTCACAGATTTTCAAAGTCATCTTCTAAATGAGAATAAAGATGCTTGTGCTGGTGGAGTATTCAGGACAGTCCTTTGTTTCTATTAAGTTTAAGCACACTATCTTGGAAAGTCACATTTGTATACATGAAAGTGAAAGATATTGCAAGATCAGAAGCAGCTACCAAGTCAAGAATTGCAAACAGCAGCAAAGCCAGTTGAAAAAATTCCTCTGAAGAGTGGTGTCAAGAAATTTACTCGTTAACCAGCAATCAAAAAACACAGCTATTCAGGCAACTATTAAAGAATTACACCAGACACTCACATTGCTGATCAGAACTCTCACAGCTCAGGACTCACCTACCTGAACACAGGCCACCAAACAATGCAGGCTTGTTCTCATTGTATAACATGGGTGGCTATTTTTAATTCTTTTTCCACACCTTGCTCAACTTTATATGGAATTTTTATTTTTAATGATATTTTCTATTATCAGGGAAAAAAACAAGCACAAACTTACACAGACTGATAAAATCATTAGCCCCTAATTTTGTGGCATTTCCTCCAGAGATCTTGGAAGGACTTACTTTTTTGGTTTTGTTTTTTTAATAATTTGAACTGCGCACAGGTTTCTGGGCTACTAATAAAGGCAGAAGCAGGAGAGCAAATGTATTAAGTTGTTGTTTCTTCAAATATTCCTACAGAATTCTAGATGAAAATTCACAACTTGAATGTAACATATGAATGTACAGAAGTTCATTTGCCATTCAGAATGGTAATTTTACACTGGAGTACTTCACAACTTAATATCTTTTTTTTTGTCATACTAAATCCTTCACTAAATCTCAGGAGATTTTCTCTGTCCAACACAAGCCATTTATCTGAGCACTGCCCAGGAAACGTTCTTCTCAGTTAGAAGTCTGGGGTTTTTTTCCTATTATTTTCAGTCTTCACAAGTGCTCTCCCTGCTTTTCATTTTCAGAAAACACCTCTTTCCTCCATAACTCTATCCTGGGTTCAGCAGTAGCAGTCATGGCTGAACCCAGGAAAAACTCCTCTCCCACAAAAATTAAAGTTGTCAAGACAAAAAAAAGCAGGTACAAATGCAGAAGTAACTCACAGATGAAGTGGATATGTTCTAGTGATCATGAAGCAGAACTGGATGGAGCAAACGAGAACAGAAGGAAGGACTCTGCCCAAGGCCCTGAAAGCATGTTACCCTTCTGAAGAACTAACACCAGAGGATACTTAAGCAGATGTTATCATATGGATAGACAAATTAGCTGTTTACAACCATAAAGTCCAGTTCAAGAAAAACATTCCAAATCTATCCAGAGCACTCAGATATATGAACACACAAGTACACGCACAAAAAATCAGTCATCTGGAATTCAGTTCTGATGGCAATATTATGGAAGAAGTAATGTAACCCAAGGGCAATGGCATACCTACATACTATAGAAAAGTCTGTATCAACAAAGCCCTGCTGATAGAAGATACTGTCCACAAACCATTAGTTATATGGGAGAGCAGCTACACTTAGCAGCATTTTTATTTTTGTACACATCCCAAACTATTCTTTCTGAACACATCCCAACACCAAAGACGTATGTCTCTAGATGAGACTCCTCCAATTTGCACACCAAGAAAAAAAGGTAAAGAAAAGTATAATCTTCAAAACTGGCATTAAGAACTGGAGATAATATTTTAACTGGCTGCATTCAGGCTGCTGTAAAAAACACAGGCATGGACAAGGTAAGCAGGGCCTGCACATGGCGCAACCTAGGAAGCAATGGGCATACACAATCTTGATACAACCTACTGACAATGGGTCCCACAAAGATGTAAAGCCAAGCCTTGTCTCAGAGAAGGACTACACAGAGAAACTGGTGGAATCTTGATCCTTTTATACCACTATCAGAATGACTTGAGTGTGCTCATTTTCCAAGCTTATAGAGAGAAAAGTGACATTTTACACCACTGATGCATAGCAAGCCACAAGCATTCAAAATGGAAACAGGACACACAAGCATCTATACTAACAACTGCAGTACTGCAGTGTACCCTACTTCCTGCAATCTGTCAGCATATCTTCTGAAGCTTTTTGCTTGAAAGAAGGATGGCCACATGTACTCTTCACAAATAGAGCTAAATTCCCTTGTTCCCCAAGTCAGAAACCACACTCAAACGGCTACACAAGACACTTTCAAGAAGGACGCGGTCCAGCAGAGCATCAGAAGCCACTGCACTGATTTGCAGTACTTGCCACCAACTTTTCTACAAACGGTAAAAATTAACAGTTAATGTTGTTGCTCAGAGATCACTCACAAAAAATAAGGTTTATTTTAAAGGGCTTTTACAGCAGCTTCCACCTTCATCTATCATTGAAGATTATCTTTGACTCACCATCCTCGAATAACTAAATCCAGCAAGGAAGTAGGACAACCTTCCTGAAACGACACCTGAATTTTTTGATCAACATCTCCAAGAGCTCCATAGAAAACTGAAGGAATGACTGCTTTCTAAAGGAAATTCCTGGCCTGCTGCATCAATGGCTGTTTTGGTCTTGACAACTTAATGGGAGAATGCTCTGGAATTACATGCCCTCTCTAACTATTCCTTGAGAACGTCACATGGGAAAAAAACTCTCCAATTCCTAAACCCAAAATGCTAGAAAACAACGGCAACGTAGTATTAAGTGTCAGCTGAAAACTTTAATCAATAATTTGATACGTGCATCCTGACATCAAGAAGTGAAAAGAATGCAAAGACAAATTGAAAAGCAGTGAGTGAAGTGGCAAAACACAGTCATGTCCCAATGGTAAACCCCAAAAAGCATGGTAAAAGGTCATGAATTTATAAAATAAGTGCCACATACAAATGTGGCCAACAAAGCCACAACGTAACCACAGGGAGATATATCTCAGTTTATAATTTCCCATGACAAATCAGCAGGGCAACAATGCTCAGACGAGTCAAAAAGGAAGCAACATAGTTGGAACCATTCCCCTGAAACTCTACCACTTAATTTCTTAATAAAACCTTTGTTAAAAAAACCCTCATAATAGGCAACTTGACCTTGGCTTGCAACCACCCAGTCTAGTTTTGGATTACAGCAGACTTAGGGGTCACAAAAATGTATTTAGATATCTAGAATTTTCTCAGGAAACCTCATGTTTTCCTCATATGCTGCTGGAATTAGTTTAACTACTTATGAAAGGCTAAAAGTCTACATTTTTCCTGACACATGGGAACTCACACGTCTAAGCATTCCTCCAGACATGGCTTAGCACATCACAACAGGGTTAAATTTCAGTGTAAATTACTACACTGGACTACAAACTGCAGTTCTCAACCAACATATTTCCATTTCTTCCATGATAAAAGCGAGATGACCTCTCATGGAGAGAATAGGCAGACAAGAGCAGCAGCTTTTAAGCTTTCCCAGCATAGATCAAAGCTTCTCCAAATAACAACCTAACACATCCTCCAATATTTCTATAGTGCCAGAGCACACTGTCTAAATTCTCATATCCACTGTTCTAAGTTTTTATGGTGTGAAACATGAACATTTCCTACATCCAAGTGTCTATGTTTGCAAAATAAAAGGTTTTGTAGTGGACCAATATATTCTAGGGCAGCACCTGCATCTTCAGCAGAACATCTGGTTGTAATAGACCTGCTGCCTGAAGTATCAGGCCACTATTCTTCTGGTAAGCAGCCAGGACAGTGATTTGAGAGGTACTCAGCATTAAAATGCAGTCACCACCTCTGCTTGTTCTGCATCCTCACAAAGTATACAAGGGGAACAGGAAATTCAGTGCTTCTCTCAACAGCACAAGCACTGTACTTCAGTTAGATAAATTACTGAGCACAAGGGCACACCTAAAACACAGACAGTCTGAAACTCTTGACATGAAAGTCGGCATATATATCACACTATTTGCAACCCCAACAAGACCTCATTTCTAATACTGACATTTCATATTACTTTTATTGAACCCACAAATGTAGCTCTGGAGAAGGCCTAGTTATGAAAGAAAATTAGTACTGTAAGATAAGACATTAAGTTTACATAGATGACATGAGGACTGGAACACTGAAGTCAATAACCAATCACGTATTATAATGTTTCAACACTGTTTCTTTGGAGAAATCTACTGCAAGCTTTTGGTCTTGTTTTTGCTTTCAAAGTGAGTCAAATTCTGCAAATGCATACTCAGTGTTGAAATCCTTTAATATTTTGTAAGTGGTTTAATTAGCCTGCCACATTACCTTGGAGACAGCCCACCGTGGGAACAGTTGGTAGGTGAAGTTAAGGGGCTGGTTCTGCTGCTGGAGTGCCGGGAAGGGGTCCGACCAAGGGTATTGCTGGGGGAACCCTGGAACAGAGGCAGAAGATAGGGATTAGCAACATGCTGCAATGCATAAGCAGGAGTACAGAACAGGTCCAAATATTGCCTTTGTTTATGCTAGACAAACTTTATGCAGTTTTCGCTTTGGCTCTTGACCTAAAAATCTGCAGCCATGGTTCATGTAGTCATTAGTACATTCTTGAAGGCACTGCTCTGAGGACAAAGAATGCATGTGCACTTTCTTACAGTCCACAGTACCTGCAATTTTAACTATGCAACACCCACAGCCTGCAAATATTACCAGATAAATGGTTTATCAATCCCCCAGGCTACCCAGTTTCTCAGATACTATTTGCCAGGCTCCAAAGTATGCAAACCATTATCCTGGCAATTTAGCAATTTAATTATGCTGCTATTTTCTGCATTGTCTAAAGCATTCTGATTGTGCTTGTTAAGAGCATAAGCAAGCAATCTAACTTACCATTTTCCACTGGCCTCCACAATCATTTGTACCACACCAAAATGAGTTGAAATTGCTCCCAATTATGACTCTGCTCACACAAAGTCAAAGGTACTAGAGTATCCAGTTCATTTGCCTGGAAGCCTAAAGTTGCAGTTCTAGCATAGACAAAGGGGTCTTAAGCGCAAAGACAGGAGGGTTCAAATTTCAGCAAGTTTCACAAGATTTCTACATAAAAAAGGCAAAAAAAATCCCCTAATCCTTGCTGTTCTGGGGGGAAAAGAGGTTTAGACACATGTTTTAATCCTCTACTAACATACTGCTTCAGAGAAATAAAAATATGCAAGAGCTTCATGTAAAACCAAAGCATAATGTAATAGGTTTAGACTGAGCAGATTCTGTAGGTCTCCCCCTCTAGGTGTAGACTGAGGAGACCTTGTAGATGCTGTGAGCTTCCAAGAAGACAATATAACTGATTTTAATAGTAGTAGCAGGCTCAGAAAATCTACGGTATCAGGATTTCTGGTTTAAGCCAAAAGACTGTTACTGGCAGGATTTTCAAAAGCACAAATTTTATTTTTCCCCCCCCCCCCCCATCTGCATTGCTTATGGCTATATTAAATTTAAAAACAACTGCTTTGTTTTAATGGCTCCCATAAAAGTAACATCAAATAGAAGCCTCTATTGCCATATTGCTTCAAGAAAGTTATAGATAATTCATGCTACTGGACATCTGAAACAGCTTATCAATGAGCTGCTGTCTTTGGGGCTCTGCTGTTTGCAAGGACAAGGGCCTCTCACCACACTGGTGTTACTCGAGTTCTTGAGGTGGTTGTGTAGGAGCTTGGTAGCACCATCCTGGAATGTTTTTGGCAAGGCACCAAGTAACATGGTAAACTCAGGAGTGTTCAGTTCAAAGAGAGAAATCAGGACTATTTGTGCTGCCTGAAAAGTAGAAAGAAAAGACCATCAGTTTTTATTCTTTGAAAAGACTATGCACTCTGTTGGTAGCAATCCTTATGGTAAACAATGTGTTTCTTCCAAATGTATTATTCCCATTCTAGACCAATTTTTGATGTGTTCCTTGTTGTGTCATAATGAATTAGTAACTGCTATAGTTAACCTTTTAGTTCTCAGAGCTTACAATATACTTCTGCATTTATATCATTAACTTCTCGTATGTGAACTGTACAGCTATTCACAGCTAGTGAGAAAATCTTACCATCATCCTGTCCAGCATATATTTCAATTGATCAGGTTACTTAAAACATTTACAGAAAACAAACCCAGAAGTATAAAGAATCTAGGACTGCAATCTATCATTCACATGCATTCTATTTTAAATGCGAATGGGCCTAGTTTTCTTCACACCCAATCACTACTTCTGCTAAGGATCTGATGAGTTTGTTTCATCAGACAATCCCTCTGTTTTCCCACAAGTCTTACCACTGAGGCTGTTTTAGCAACAGAAGACTCCATCGGAAGTGGAAGATCTAACTAGGATGGTGAGAATTTGCACTCTCTCATCCATGGAAGCCTAAACCCCACCAAAATTCACAAATTTAATAAGTAAGTCCAGAGTACCACTGAAATAATTGAGAATGTTACCATTAAATTCACTGGACAGGGTTTGCTCTATTCGCTTGGACAGAACAGCTGCCATAACAGCGTCTTCACTAACTCCATGAGCAAACATACAGCTCTGCGTATGCTGAACTAAGAGAATGGAATAAAACTGGAATGGAAGCAGAATACACCACAGTGCAGATCTGCAAGAGGAATCAATGTTGTATGTTCATAACTAGGCTTCCCCAGCAGCAGACAACATATGTGCATTGCACCAATTCTGTTTATTTTCTCCTACCTTTGCCTTGAAAATATACAAAAATATACACACTGATTAAAATAACAATAAAAATGAAGCAATGATGAAATGACCTCTGATGGTCTGCAGCACCACCTTCTCCAACAGGGGCGTAGCCACTGACACATCAACCTCTGGAATACATACCTGGATACCAAAGAGTGGCTTAAATCACAAAGTAAGAAGCAAAGTTACAAGTGCTTTTATTTTGCAACAACTTACATACAGACTTAGGAGAAGCAGACACTTGTGTCTGACCTCTATGAAAACTTCCTAAAAATGAAAAAGGATAAAAATATAACTCACTGCTGTGGTGATAACTGTACAGTCGCTATTCTCAACAATTCAAAGAAGGAATTTTTGTGTTTGCAAAGTTCCAACAATTAAGTGTATTTGTAGTTCCCTGGGAAGTGGAATCTTTCAGCAGGTGATGAACTCAGGTACACAAAAACCCTTTCACAGTGAAGGGGAATCAAAGTACCTCATTGTTTCAGTGTGCAAATTGTAATTCAAGCTACACTGTTCCTTCTGCTATCAGCCTCAACTTGTAGTAACACAGCTTTGTATATGAAAACATTTTCCATCTATGAAAGTTTGATAAATAACATCCTTTTCATATGGTCAACAAAGAACTGAGGCACACAACATTCATTGGGCTTCCAAGGACTGCAGTAAATAACAGGTCCTTAGAGTCCTCATACCAGATGGATCATGTTGCCTCCTATCAAAACTCTCACTGACTTGAATAGAAACATGGCAAGTCATTATTCACTTCACACTAAAGATGCAGGCATGAAAGAAGTAGGAAGACAATTTTCCCAGTGGCTTTCTTAACTCTATGCTCATACTCTAGCCTCTTCTGACCTGAAGTTTTGGACAACTCTGCCATGAAGCCTGCCTGGTATCCATATATCCTGTGCATTTTTGTTCATTTTGATCCAAGAACTTTAAAGTTTTCACCAGCATAGTACCTTCTGTAATAAAAATACTACTGCAAACAAGATCCCTGAACAACAATCAGCATGTTGAACTGAATGCAAAGTGACAAGTCATGCCAAAGCACATTCCTGTTCGTGAATGGCATGCATATCCTGGACGGTTAGGAAGTGGACATGCAGATCTTCTGTGTCAGAACAAAAAGATCCCATTAATCGAGCTAAAAACCAAACAAGAAGGTAGATCAACAAGATTTCCAGGTTGAGAGATTGCTCAGAGATTAAAATACCTGGAGATATCAACTGGTAAGTCAGAAGCTGCACAAGGTACAGTGAGGTCGGAAAAAAGTTTCATAGACCTTTGTGCCATGTATCTCCCACTGATGAGTTCGAAATAAGGTCATTCTTGAAGACCTTATAAGGAAATAGAATGAAATGACTTTTGCCTAAAATAAACCTAGAAGTGCAGTTGGGTGACTGAAGTCTATTTTAAAAAGAACACAGTCAAGGCAAAAGCCATTATATGAAACCTTCTACTTAAGATTTAACACGCAAAGGCTCTTGGTCCCCGCTACCATAAAACCAAGAACACTGTTACTGACCTCAAAAGGTGGAAGGTATATGATACCTTGAAATCACACCTAAAACATGCTCCAGGTTTCACTCTTGCAATACTTCCAGTTTTAATAGTTTTATTTCAGCAATGAAGAGCATAAGAAGCAGCATTTCTACACCCATCTTAATAGCCAGATCGGGACACGCTTGATAATCCTCTAAATTTCATTTACCTTGTACACATTTATCTACTCAATGTTTCTAAGCATTTTACATCTGCGGATTTTCAGCTTGTGACAAACCAGAGGACATTTTTGTATTTGCAGATCACTGGCCATTTCTGAAAATCTTGGCTCTTGTTTCACTAGATTACTGGAGTAGAAAAATTTAAAACAAGCAAAAAAAAACCCAACTTATTTCTGTACACAGTGTACAAACATTCTCCATGCAATACTCGTGCTTGATGATACACATTTCAGGAAGGTATAAAAGCTGAATTTTCCTTTGTCTTTGTGTCCCTGTACCATTAGCGTGGAACCCTAATCCATCTCTTTCAGTGACATATAACAGACACTATAGATTATCTAATCTTAATGCAGCAGTTCTCTGCTGGCTTGAGCTGGATAAACTAGTGACTTCAGAGCCTGACTATACTAGTGAGAGGGTCTGGCTTCACGTCAGGTTCTTGAATCATTTAGAAAGGATCACTTATGTAACTTTATTATTTTCCTTACAACAATGTAGTGAGGGATCAGGTTCCACAAGCTGGTAGCAGCTCCTGAAGTTTCACACTTAGGTCAATGTAATTCATGCTGTCCAACAGTGTCAGTTGTTAAAGGGACACAAATACTTTAGCAACTTCTGGGTTTGGGCATTATCTAGACAGTGGGTGTTGGGTAGATGATTTATCAAAAGCTGCAACTTGGCTGAATCATAGTAAAGTCTCTTTGAAATTGCTTGGTTCATTAAGCAAACAAGACTAACTGGAAAAATCCACTGATTTTAGAAAGAAAATGCGATCAGTGACCTAAACTTAATACAAGTGCCTTATGATTGCTGCTGCTGCTGCTCCAACAGACCAAGCAGAAGAAGCAGCTAGTTGCCTGAGCTGTATGAAAGCAGTTTTCAAGTTACTCAAACATTGGCAATGGACTCCACAATACTGGCAATCCCATAAAACAAGAAGATCTCACACCCTGGTTGCTTATGAGGGACTACAAGAGAATTAACAGAAAAGCACACTAAAGCAAACATTAACTTCACAGACAGACATACTTTTTTCAGGCTCCCAGTAAAGGTCTCTTTACACTAGACAATTGAGACTGCAAACACGATTAGTGTGATTAGTGCACACGGTTTTAAGTCTACCTGTTTACATTTCTCTTCCAAGTTTCCTTCACCGGGCCCTGAGGAAGCTGTAGTTGTCCTAGCTGGCAAATCCTCACCCACCCAACTATGCATGGTCTGGGTTTGACAAACAGGAAAGTTGTTATTTAGAGAAAGCACAGATTTCAACTGAATCATCTAAACAGTACACATGCTATATCTTTGGAGAAGAGTTTTAAATCAGTTGCTTGCTTAATTTCAAGTAACAAAAAAGCATAAATACTTGATTTAACCAAAAGAGCATTTATTTCTGCAGAGGGCAGCATCGGCTCAAAATTAAATTCAACCACTCTTGGGCTTCTAGGTCATCCCTTGGCTCTTATACCAAAGCTCTGCTTTGGCAGTCTCCTCATGGCCTCCATAACCACTTGAAAACCTCTGCTAAAGTGCAGAGCCTAGGCAGTACTGGACTGTGATGACACATCTGGCCAGCTGGGAGTAGGTAAATAGGTGCTTGCACCTATCCTTGCACACATCTAAGTTCAGAAGAATAAGCAGTCAAGAACTTGCAAGCTCCTGACTCCAGTCCAGGCATCAGTCTGATAGACCAATACTGTCAACAAACGCATCTTATCATGTGATCAGTCTGAGGAAGATCCACGCTAACACCTACTTGCTTTTCACAGAATCCTAGAATAGTTTAGGTTGGAAGAGACCTTGAAGATCATCTAGTTTCAAGGCCACCTTCCACCAGATTGCCCAAAGCCCCATCCAACCTGGTCTTGAACAGTGTCAGGGATGGGGCAGTCACAGATTCTCGGGGCAGCCTGTACCAATGTCTCACCACCTTCACAGTAAAGAACCTCGTCCTAATATCTAATCTAAATCCCTTCTCTTCCAGTTTAAAGCAATTCCTCCTTGTCCTATCCCTACATGCCCTTGTAAAATGTACCTCTACAGCTTTCTTGTAGGCCCCCTTTATGTACTGGGATGCTGCCATAATCTTATTCGGTATGCATCATTCATTTCACTGTCCAGTCTAAGGCAAACATGTTTAAAAATTTAAGGCACTGGAACAGAGAAGCTCATTCTCTCATGTCACCTACAATTATACTAAACTGCAGATCAAATATAGATTCACTGAGATCAAAAGACAGCATTGAAACATTAGGCAGCTTGTATAAGCACACACTGGCATAGGGAAATGCTTTAATTCTCCAATGAGCGTTGCTGATGTTAAGCGAGTTAATTCACAGCTACTGAGAGTGTCTGCAGGCTCTAAACAAGTGTTATATAAGAGTACTTTCCAGCAGACAACTAAATGTTAGCTGGCTAATAAAACTAACAAACTGTCTACCAAACCAAACCTCTGCTTGCTCCCTTTTCACGTCTAGAATCAGATAAGTATGGATATCCAAATACTGATACAGTAACATGAAGCACAATGGCTTCATGAGTTCATATGCAACCCAAGCATGTCAGTTTGAGCAGCTTTTAAACACAGTTTTCCCCAAAGACTTGTATCAGAATATGCTGTTTGCATCCATATCCTGAAAAGGAAGAATTTGTTTAACAGATTTAAATACAGAATCCATATACAGATTAAATCCACACTACTATTGTGTTTTATACAGCACACACTTAATACATCATGAAAGGTTTTAACAAGTCATGGGTGGTTGCATTACATGTGTCAAAGGCATCTCAAACAAGTGCCAGCAAAAATATTCAGCACTGATTCACCACATATTCAGATCACTGTTCTATAATGGATTATGATTCCTTATGCATGCTGTTATTTTGTGACCTGGGCACAAAAATCACAGCAAAAAATGTTCTGGAGAGTCAGATGTTACCCCAGAAGTCAAGATCATGAAGGCTAAGTAACTTTGCTCCTTACAAAACAGCGTTTGTTGCGAAACCAGGTTTAAGTACTAGAAAAAAGGTTATATTTCATTAACAATTGAGAAACTTTTATTATAAGCCTAGCATAACACAAGTCTGAATTCTAAGGGTGAGGTTCCAATGTATAAGCTAAGAAGGAAGAAAAGCTACTGAAGTAAGATTGTTCGTAATGAAAACATGAACTTTGATCTGGAGTTTCAAAATGTTAGAGTAAGTATGGCAGACTTATCCATCACAGTCCAGAGGCCTATGGTCTATTTACTGGATGGCTCCACAATGCATTATGTAAGCATTACCTCTAGTCTCAATAGATACATCTCCTCTGTAGGGGTGTGTGTATATAAATGGCACGTACACAACAAACATATTACACACAGTCACATAATATGAGTATACACAGTCTGTGGAACAATTTCTTATCAGGGGGATGGAACTAGATGATCTTGAGGTCCTTTCCAACCCTATCTATTCTATGATCCTATTCTATGATCTCATATTATATTGCACTAGCTTTTACCATTTCAAGTAAACCAAGAAAATGTACTTATATTACAAACTGCTTTCAATGCAAAGGATACTAAAAGGCTGTGTAAAGCAAAGATTCATTTTAAGGAAATCTAGCCCAGCACCATGATGATTTTCTGGCCACTAACGTTGGGTAAAAGCCATTTCCTCACACTGCGTACACTAAAAACATTTGGGCTCTCATAGCTCCGTAGAACCAAATTCAAAACAAACAAAATGATGGCTACTATTTTGGAAACACAGCTAGGACACAGAGATCCTTTTTGTTCCAGTAGAATTACATCAAGTGAAGTCCATCAGATGCCATTTTTGATCTGTTACATTATTTTTCCTAATGCTATGTTTAAAGGAGTTCCTCCCGCATTTAGTCTGAGCTCGACTTACTTAGGAATATTCTCTGGCTAAAAGGCTGACCTCATACAAGGTCATTCAAGACACAGTGTTATTTAAGATTCCATAAGCCTGAAATTGAAATCCTAAAGCTTGCTTCTCTGGTAGCTTAGCTGTTTATGGAGCCCATGAGACACAAATCTGGTGTAGGACTACTGCAAGAGTGCTAGAGAAACCTCTGAACCAGAAAGGCAAAAGCCTGCAGCTAGGGAAGATTAAAACAATTTGCCATTCAAAAGCATTTCTGCAAACATCCTTTTTGCCACTGCTACTGTGACAGGCTGTGACCAACAGTGTTTATTGTCCAACACCAGTGAAGATGAACAATGCCATTCAGTTCAGTAAGAGTCCTTGGGAGTGCTTTTACAGTGAAGCATCTGTCCCAGAACTGCTCAAATCATCCCGATGCTAGATAGGAAATAAAAACTCCAGGAAAGACTTTAGAGGTCTCATGGCATCACACTGCAAAGGAGCCTAATTTAATTTCTTCTGAAGTGTTTGCTTTCCTGTCTACCCCTGCTCCTCCCTACAGACATCACAGCAATATTTTACCCAAACTTGCTCTGGACTTTATTAATAGATCCAATTTCCTTATAATAACGACATTGTCAATATTTCTCCATAAATGACATCTAGGAGTACTAGTGAAAGTAGCAAATGTATCTTAGCTGTTTGAGCACATGGAGAATTGTTGACCTGCAGCTTTCTCTCTCATCTCTTCCTCATTTTCTGGTGTAATTTAGAATCAGTTTCTCCATCAGTTTTAGGAAAAAATCTGATCACAAACTTTTTTATTTGGATACCACTAGACTTCAACCTGCAAATCAGTGGTGGCAATCCAGAAAGGGCACTAGCCCTAGGAATTCTGAGGGGAACTTCATGCAAATGACAGCAAAAAAGCACTCTCCTGGGCTGTCCGATTCACTGCAATTGTTCTAGTTTCTCATCAAGTCCCATCCACTGTCTGTACTCAAGGGCAGCTTGACCAAATTCAGTAATAAGTGGGACAGTTGAAAGTTTTCCCAGTTACATAAGTGGAAGGTAGAACATAATGTACACATGACACAAGGCTGCTCATAATATGGTTTGTAAGATAATACTGTAGGAACATTTCACTGACAGACAAGACAGGATATCTGGCACAAAGGAAAAATTTCTTCTTCCCTGAGATTAGCAGTCCAGGTGACAATCAGGCAATACAGACCTTGTTATTTATCGTTAAGATCAGGGCTTGGCTGATTAACAGAATAACAGGCAATGTCACTGGCCCTTCAGTGCAGGAGGCCTTGTTCCCCTTCAGCTTGTACAAGCTGCTCCTAAATGTTAAGATCCTGCGTGCCCTTGCAGATGATTCTACCCCCTCAAATGCTGAATACTTATGTTTAATAAAAGTTTCCATTCACCTGAGCCTTGGATAGGAGGCTTTGACCAGAGCCAAATCAGAAGCCTCATTCTAATTTCCATTCTCAAACTGATGGCTCTTTTCCAAGATCAAAGTATTTTCCCACACAGAGCCCAAGTCTGTCATCCAAATTCAATAAGCACTTTACCTACGTAAGGATTGCACAATAATTTTGTTGGCAGTATTAGTGACAGCATGGTGAAGCTACTGACCTACTGTCCTCAGACCAGTCATCACAGTATTTGCGTTGACACTGAATTACTTTTCAGTAATTAACTGGCTTTTGTAAAATGATTTCATCAAATCAACCATTTTCCAAGGAAAAATCAGACTGAATACCCTGTTACAGAGAGAAATAAACCAAGGCAGAGGAAACCTGAGTACACTGCACAAGGTCAGATGCTACTGCACTCAAAATTAGAACTTAGTTATCTGAAATCCTGATTTGTGCCCTGCCCATTGATATGTTCTGCTTGGGCAAAAAGCATCGAGCTATCCATATGTGAAGAAATTACTACCAGGTGCTCTCGTTGCACTGGCACCATGTCCCACCCAGGTCACCATGCAGTGCTGTGACCTGTGCCTACCCAATGGCTTTTGTTCAGCATGTAGGACAAATGTCTTTCACCCCTCTTCTAAGCATTGCTTGCAGGAAGTAAATCTTCATTTGCATGCAGGGTAAACACCCAATAAGAACCTTTAAAACAAGACAAATATTTACCCACAACACCCTGCAGATCATCTTATTTAAACATAAAGCTTGACAATAATTTTGACCGTACATAGTTCATGACTACTATCAGAAGCTTAAATGGTTTCTGCCTTGAAAGGGAATCACATTTTGTCAGTGACTCTCTGTAATATCAACTGCATGTTCCTCAAAGTACATCACGTTTTTGTGACAAGAGAGCTTATGTTTAGCTTCAGATGTCATTCTATACAAGAATATAATCTGGTTTATGCACAACAGCATCTCCTTTGACTAAGTCTCTTTCTATTTCGGTAGCTATAAACCATGATCAAGTAGGTGTCACGTTAAGTGTGCTTAAGTACTCATCAAAAGCATATGCAAGGTTTATTAATAAAGCTGTATCATTCAGCTTGAAAAAAGTTCTGGGACTAAGTGTCACTTTTTGTTTTGGGCCCTTCATGACCATCACACATAGTGAATAGTAGTAATGAATAGATGGTCACTAATAAAAAGATAATTTTGCTACTGACTGAAAATATAATCCATTTCTTGAACAGACCCTTTGATTGCTACCACAGGATCAGACTAATTGCTATGCAGCAGCCACACGCTTTCCCCACTGATAGAGGTCGTTTATATACTTTACCATCAGCATGAGAAAACTTGATTTACATGCATCTCCTCAACGATAAAATACAGACAGAACAGCATGACCATCACACACATACATGCTACTTACATTAAATGAGCTACTGAATGCTACATTAAAGGTAGCATTCAGTAACTCAAATCCAGGTGAGAACCACATTAGCTGCAGGACTACATTTCTTGGGGTAGAAGTCCCTGCCTCTGCAAGCATTTGAGTACCAACATCAGTGTTACACCATGCCAGATGAAGAAGTATATATAGGCCAGAATACGCCTGCAATGATTCCTCAGTACCAAAAATAAAATGTGCTTTTGTCAGCTTTCAGGAGCTGAGTTGACTGCATTGGTGGTCTCAGATCCAGATTCTATTGAAAAATTCCCTTATTTTACACTTTTTACAGGCCTGTTGTAGTACTTTGATCTTTTGAAGACTGAACTAATTCTTCTCCCTCTCCCCTGTAACCTCAACTGCCATCTTTTTTAGGTTGTAACAACATTTACAATGTATGGTCTGCTTTGCTTAGAAAAATCACATATCTTGAACACTACCACAATACTTTCCATGGGGGCAGAATCTTTTGATGCTTAAATGAAACACCTTACTATTAAAAAGGGTACTTTATCCCAAGTTACATACAGTCTCCAAAAAAGGAAGCCAATCTTTCAATTGCATTCTTCAGAAGATTTCACCTGCCTCAGTTGGCCCTTGATAATGCAGTTTGCTACTACATAAAGATTTATTAGTCTGTTAACTAAAGTCCTGGCAGAGATAATGGCCAATGATTGCTTATAAATGCTTTTATGCAGTGTTTCTTCTAAAGCCTGTGGTTTGTACTATGTTCTTAATGAAATCATAGTACAGCAATGGCATGGTAAAACAAGGATCACCTGGGCATGTACTCTCAGTAGCCTAAGTTAGCTTAACTGTAATAATTCATTTGAAAGCTAGAGGCATCAGAGGCAAATCTAAGTCACATGCACGTTCAATAAGTAGAACTTAGATTCAACGATCTCTTGTCAGCCTAAAGCATTTGCTTGGGTACTGCTCAGGTAGAGTTTGGTGGAAGTTTTGCCAGAGCTCTGCAACTCTTTGAAAGAGACAGAAGGACAGAGACCCTGCTGTGAACACAGGCTCTCCACATCCCACAGTGAACAGCCAATTTTTCAGCTCTGCAGATACTCTGCACTCAATTTTGCATGAAGCAATGATGACCCCTAACGGTGGAAGATATCTTCTGCTGAGCAATACGCAGAGATTTTGCTTTTCAATGCACAATTCTATTTAAATTAATTACAACTCCCTCTCGCAGAGCATGAGCACAGTAAACTGCTTAAGGTTTACTTGAGCTGTAATAGAGAAGCGGCTTCTTCACCTGTTTAATTCTTTCTGACTTTGTTCACGGAGGCATCAAAACAGAAAGGTATATTCCAGATCTAAGTCCAGGATTTAAAGTAACCCTTTTTTCTGAGGCTGACTATCTTGCAGAAGCAAATTTCAGTTACACTGGTGTGAATAATCCCTGCAGAAAATCTTCAGAGAAGAGCATGAGACATTTTCCTCTAGAACCAATCAGCTCTATGTGAGAAAGCAGCAAAAACCCAAAAAGCTTCTTCGAAGCCTTGTGTCAGCTATCAGATAATGCTGCAGTTACAGCACCTTTGATCCCTAGTGATCTTTTCATCGGAAATCAAATAATTGCTAAAAATAAATTTTCTTATTTCCCAAGTCGTAAAATAATCTTATTTCCCAAGTCATAATTCTACTATTAATTCAACATTTTAAGTGCATGTAGAGTGAAAAAAAGTCACAATTCTTACATTCTGAAATGCTTAAATCTTCGTTTAGGTTTTTTTTTTGTTTGTTTTTTTCTTCTGTTTTTTAATTCAAGTACATCTCAAAGCCTTTACTCTTACCAGAATCTATTTCTACATCCAGGCTGAGAAGGTGGTTTTAAATTGTGTTACAGATGCCAGGTATTAAGTCTCACTTTTCTCTTGGGAAAGATGAGTATCACCATCTGCCCCATTTTAGCTTGCCTGACACTTGCATCTACAGCAAGATAAAGAACAACATAACTGTATAACCCAGGCCTGACCTAAATGTGTCAATTTTTTCCAGTTTGAGATAAACACACAGCTCTTAAAAAGAAAAGCACCCAGAGTCCCTGACAGCTTACTGATTTGTTTACTTTCTTTTAACAATGTAACAACACAGAAGTTGTGCTAGATTTCATTCAGGCCAAAAAGCAGAGAGCCTTCAACTACATAAACAACAGCCTAGAGATATTTCCAGACTGCTCAAGAAAAAGTACATTTTCAAACTGTTAACTCTTTTTGCACAGTATTAGTAAAGTCACACAACTAAGTACCTACTAGAAAAAAAATATATGAAATCATGCTTCAGAAATGTGTTTTAATGAATTGGCAACTTGTTTTGGACAATAAGGTGCGTAAAATCAATTTAAGAACAGAATCTACTGATTGAATTTTTCATTACCTTTATGACCATTTTTTTTACTGTGGTTTTTTTTTTTTTTCCTTTTCTTTTTCTTACTTTTTCTTTGAACAACAATAATAACTGCAAATACTTCATCACCCTGGGTTACCTTTCTCACATCTGAGCTCTTTGGTTCTGTTGTCCAAGTTATAATTCTAGATACAGCAAGTCTTGTCTCACTAGAGTTCACAAAATCTGTTGGATCCATCTGTCTTGCCAAGGACTCGATATACTTCAGGATAGCAACTTTCACCTGAGAAGTGAAAAGAGATTTGTTCGGCTCAGAAGTTGGCAAAGACGGATTTATCCCACAATAAACAGATACTACTACAGATTGACAACACTTATGTCACGAAGAAAAGTCAAAATATCCGTGTGACATGTCTTTGTGTCGTGTTTCAAAAATAAAGCACAATTTTTTACACAGGATAAATTC
Organism: Forpus xanthops; assembly: GCA_032466535.1. Classification (NCBI taxonomy): domain Eukaryota; kingdom Metazoa; phylum Chordata; class Aves; order Psittaciformes; family Psittacidae; genus Forpus; species Forpus xanthops. The sequence continues at coordinate 12,683 of JASSUY010031753.1, read as the reverse complement.
TGTGTAGTAAGAGCCTGATCTGTATGGAAGAACTGGCATGAAATACGTATGTCTACTTGTGTGTTTGTCTAAGCAAATCAGTACCCTACCATGCTGGTTTCATCAGTGACTACTGTTCCAGATGCCAAACCACAGCTTTGGTCTTAACCAAACGCCTGACAGAGTCCAAAGATCCAAAATTTTGGAGATCAAAGAACAGGAGCAATTTGGTATCCGGTACATTCCTATCTTTGGAAGATAAACATGTGTGACTTCCAGAGTTTACAGTCTTCCTATAGTCCTGAAACAGCAATTTCCTGAAAAACAGTCTGCACAGCAATATCCCTTTGGGAGGATTCAGTAACAGAAAGCTCTGATCTTTTTTTTTCTCCAAACCTTGCAAGTGTTATGTCTGATTTGTGCATCCAGCACTTGTTAACGTGTGCCTAAGGGTCAAGCTGTTCAGACAATCTGGTCCTTCTATTCTGCATAGCCAGATTTGATTCCCACTAAGACCAGGGTGAAGAGGAATTTTCTATATCCAAAATTTAATATGTCCCAGTGTGCTTATTAAAGCCCAGCTCTTACAGGGTCCTATTTTAAAGATATTTAGATTTACTAAAATGGAGAATGAGTTAAGTACCAATGCAATTTCTGTATCATGCAGGTATTTGCAATTAGTCATCTTAACATGAGTTCTATGCTTTATGGTATTCCTGACATGGCAAGCTTAGACAACCTTCTTGATGTGTTATTGAAAAGGCTTTTGACACTGACCTTCAGGTTTGGTGTTTGGGTCTGATCTACAATAAACCTCATCAAAATGTTAAATTGTTGATCAAATGGAAAAGAATCCCTGTCAAAGCAAAAAAAAAAAAAAAAAGGCAAAAATGTAATGCAACATAAATTTTCAGGACTAAATTACCTCTGTACATTAAAGCTTACACAACAGATTTCAACACCTGTAATAATTTTCTTTTTAACTTTCTATCAACAAGAGAAACTCCAAGTTTAAGTATTAGCTGACTACTGACTGAATACTGGAGAAGACTGCTAAATAAATACCTTCATACACTGTTACTTTATCTAGCCTCTCTACACTCACCCAGCTTTTGGCACATCTGTCCATTCCATCTTCATTTCAGGCTGTGCTTTGTTCCCTTATCTCTAGTAGCAGCCTGGTGTTTACCTTGTCCTCAGAATTCATATCTAGTTCTGATTTCTCCCCTCTATTTCTCTACTCTATCATATTTTCCATTGGATTACCTTTTTTTTTTAATTATCCTGTTTTCAGGATACAGCTTTATTGTAACAGTGTCCTGCGCTGGACATCCTTAGAAAGGACATTGGTGTGCGCATTGCAGTAGCATTCAAGGTCTTATCCTGACATTACGCTTATTTGCTCTGTGAATAGTATGAAAGATGCTCTGAACTCTGTGGTAAACATGAATACTGTAAATACTCTCCCCCATCAATCAAAATCAAAACTGGTATCTGAGCACATGCACACCAAAAAAATCCCCAACGAATTAAAAAAATCAGTGACACACTTTAAATGTTATGCTTTAAAGTAACCTATTTAGAAAAGAAACAGGCCTTTTCAATTCAATGCCTGAAATATAGTGACATACATTTGCTCTCCTTTATCCTGGTATTCATCAAGATTAAGCCCTCAAAACACACAGCACTATCGTGCTTCTAAAATGTTCATCAGATGCCCTTTTGTAAACCTGCAAAAACCTCCACAGTATTTGCCATCTAATACTCTACCTGGTGACATCCAGAGCTTTTTGAACTTTGGCCTGCACAGACCCCAGCAAATCTGCTCCCATTTTCTTTAGCAACTGCGTCAGGAGAACAAAAAGCCAATCCTGCAAGTCATCTTTATGAATGATGATGAAATCAACCAGGGTTTCCAGAAACATGCTGAAGACCTATAAACAAAACAGGTGTCACAAAAAGGAACACAGTGCTTTAAATAAAAATAATCGAAGGGGAGGGGCTTACAATCTGGGTTTCAGGATGACTTTGTTACAGACAGTTACATGAATGAATGATTTTAGTGACTACATGATTTGGGGAATAAAAATGAAAACAAATAAAAATCAGGTAAGACACGTCTAAAACGTGTCGTATTAAAATACCACATGAAACAAATGAAGGAAGGGGGCAGAATACACTTACTCTCTGTTGTGAATTCCACGCCAAAGCAGGCCATGCAACAAAACAAACCACTCGTTAGCACACATAGTGATCAAGGCTAGTTGTTCAGATGCAGTTTGCAAACAGATAAAAGATGCATCCATTGGAAGTTTAATTTTTATTGAATCTCTTCTCAGAAGAGTTACTTAAAACATTATATGCCTTGTATCAGATCCATTCTCCTCAGTCATGAAAGTAACATGTTTTTATATGCCAACATAGTAACATATATTTTTTATATGTAAAAATCTGGATATGTTTAACACCATAACTATTGTGTTTGCAGCAATAATTCTACAGAAGCAGTGCAGGTGACTGATCACCACAAAGGACATAACTTGAGTCCAGTGTGTAATAAACCCCCACCTTACACAGGAATGGGAACTATTTTGCAAAGAACTTCACCCTTTCCACAACACATACTGAACCTTTGAGAACGAAACCATTAAGACGTTACAAGGCAGGAACTGCCACACTCAGCAAGGCCTGTGGGACAGCTAACCTGGACTATAACTACTGCCAAAAAAGCACACTTGGTGCAAGACCCTTCTGTGACAGGCAATTGTGCCTGCCCATGGCATTTCCACCTGACAACTGGTTATTAAAGCTGGTTTACCAAGTGGTCTAAAATACAAATATTTGTACAACTTATGCTTTCTCAAACCATATTTAACTCAACAGCAGATGGTTTTACTAAGCCACTACTGGTTGCCTTCAACCAGCAAACTTCCTCAGGAACGGGCATGAAACTCCCTTTTCCCCTCTCCCTGCCCCCACTTATCTGCTGACAGAAGGCCACTGGGTCTGAACGTGTCTATGGGCCCAACCTCCCCATTCCCTACCCTGCTGCTTTTTGATGTTTGTAAGCTTATGCACTGCCTTTTAGCTTCAAAGGTCAGCTCTATGAAGAAAGCAAAATAACTATATTAAGGACTTTAATTAGGAGACCTGGAACAGTAACTTGGTAAGACCCCATACTGCTCTCAGGCATACACAATATACAAACCCCAGTGACCGTGATGCTGAACTCCAGTTCATTACCTTCACAGACCTCACTCTTGGTGTGTACCACTTAAGACACTCCCTAGAGAACTACAGGTAAAACTGAACTTCCTAATCCAGGAGATGATATGGGAGAGCTGCTCCTCAGGACGCAAGGAGCAAACAGTTCCTAGCAGCATAAGAGAGACTGAGACACATTCCCTCATTGTAAAACATTAAAATTAAGGAGACTTACAAATGCCCACTTCCCCAGCAGATGGCAGGCATAGAAATATGGACCATTCATCTTGGAACAGTGTCAAATGTGCATACACGGTAACGTAAGAGAATAAGCCAAATCTTTGTGATCCTACCTTGCTGTGAGGGTCAGCAAACATGCGAGTAAATATTTCACATAGCCTTTTCAACTCGACTCGGCTGAAATAAATAGAACACAGTATTAATGCCAAAGCTTTAGTTGCAGAAAAAAGAATTAATATTAACAGTTGAAAGATCTAACCTTCTTTATTTAAATGATACTTAAGTCATAGAATCATAGAATAGTTAGAGCTGGAAAAGACCTTAAGATCATCTACTTACAACCCCCCTGCCAGGGGCAGGGATAACTCCCACTAAACCATGCCACATAAGCTAAGGATTTTATATGCTTCTGTATGGTATTTTAAAGTATTAGTCAAATAGCCATTTCTCAAATGGGAAGCCTACAATACACAAAAGTTAATAACTAGTTCACCAGTGGCCTTGTATCAAACAAAAAATTGTAGCTATGAATAAAGCTATGCTGTAATCCCAAATGTACTGTTATGGAGGCTTTCTGAAAACTGTATCTAAGCAAAGCCTTAACTGGCATTCCAGTTTAACAGCTAGGATAACTAGTCTTATATTAAGAAATCTAATACATTTTTTTTTTTTAAATCATAAGCCAGACACTTGTATGTTCTTCTACTTTAACCTTTTCCTGTGTTCTGGATTGCAGAACTCGAAATGAGCATGTTTGGGAAGCATTTATTTTCTGCCCACATCAAGGTCATTAACTCATTAAAATGTGGGTCTTTTGCATCCGAGAGGTTTCTCAAGTCTTCTTGGTGTCAGAGAATTCAAATTTTCAAGTAAAATCAGAAATTTTATGCTGTTTGGGTAGATACTAATCATAAATATTCTGATCTAAATTTTCAGTCACCTCAGTAAAATCAGTTAGGAATCACACAGTATTAACAAATACAAGAACTGACTCGAAAGTCTGACAAGGAGGCACATGGAGTAGACAAAAATATAGAAATATAAAACAGATTAACATGTGGGCAGCCTAGTAAGTCAGAAGATAATTAAATCAAAGCACAACCTAAGTTCCTATTAGTAAGATTGTTAGGTGTCAGTAATGCTCATTTTATACCACGGGCAAGAATGATGTATGGGTCCCTTTCATAAGATACTGAGTTTGAGTCAAATGCAGAAATGTTTGATAATAAAGCTCTTATTTACAATGTATTGAAAATACAAGTCTTAGTTTTCCTGCAAGGAAAGCTACCAAAGAATGCAGAAATTTGGCTTATTTACTGTGCACACAAACTCCAAATAAGACAGGTAACATTTCCTTCTTACTATGCATGCAATTAAATATTTTCCACCCTTACTGTGAAACCACAGCAACTACTGAAATGCACATGGATTGCCTGGAGAACAACTGTTCAGGTCTTAACTACAGGTACGCTCTGTCCAGAAAGACATTAATTCTACAGTATACAAACACACCTCTCCCTTTCTCAAAATAAGCTTCAAACAACAGACTAGAATATGCTATTAGTCTACAGCTTTTTTACCTTAACTTGTTTATGGTAATACAGGACATTTTTTCCAAAAAAACTTACACCTGAAAGGCTGACTAAATTTTAAAAGGGCACAAACCAAACTGCTTGATGTAGAGACGTCTTTGTAACAATGCCACAGCAAGCTGTCAGCTGTCAGCTTTAGTCAGGGTGAGACTACACAGTCCCAAAATTACAACATTGCTCACCAGAATTACAGATTACAGCTCTCTGAACAAACCCTTAGTTATTACACTAATGAATTTTCTTTCTGGACACAGGTTACAGGACAGAGCAAGTGTAAGTGTGTCTGTCTTTAAAAGCTGAAGGACCCAAGGTAACAATGCAAGTACTAAACTGAAATAGGTAGCGAAAGAACATTTCCTTAAGGCACTCGTTGGCCTTGTTTTATTTAGAAGACCTTATGGGGAGCATTTAAGAGAAGTAGCCCACATGAAACTATGAGAAACAAAAAGGATAGGTAAGAGCCACACCACTTTGCATGCACATCTTTCTGAATATACAAATCCCAGCTAATATAAGATCAACCACCCTTCAGTTCAGAGCACTAAAGGAAATCTAGCCACATCTCTGCCTTTCATTAAACTTATTATACCACAACAGAAGATATCAGGTTTATTTAGAAAATAGACTTGCCCCTTGGACTAATGACCTTGATGATGGCCTGCAAGATGCCGTGGGAAGAAACAGGATGATAAAATCTAATCATTAGAACAGGCACCAGATCAACCCTGAACCAAGGAGGAAGCAGACCAAAGGCAAACCAAAATGAAATATAATCTAGAGAACTAAAACCAGTTTCAAATTAAAAAGTAATTCTGCAGAGGTGTAGTTTGTGTGACAGGTTTATAAACTATTCAGGATCAAAGCTAAGAAAACTTGCAAGCATGAGGGACTAGCGACAGCAGTACAGTTTGAACACTGCAGTCAGCAGGGTTGAAAACAATTCTACCAGCATTTCTGCTAAGAACTATAGATTATAGCCCATCACCCATATTTCTCAGCATTTCCTCTTTTGAAAAAGCAGCACTCAAAACCTTTGTTATAAATCCTCACACACTTTTGTGGCAAAATCAAAGTCTGACCCAACCATATAAGGTGCCAGCTTTCTCCAGACAGTTTGTCAAAATAAAGGAAAAAAAGGAAAAAAAAAAAATTAAAAAAAAAAAAAAAATAAAAGAGGCAGCACACATGAAGGAAGTATCTTTAAAAGACCGCAAATAGACAACATCAAAAAGCTTCTCTGATGTAGGGAGTCTAATTACCCATATTAAAAACCAGTAGCACTTCCCACTTAAGGACTATACCACATCGTGTAAAGTTCTAGAATACTTTTATGATAGCAAAAGAATAACCTTCCCAGGCCTGCTTTCCATACACTTCTTCAGCCCATTAACATGAGGCATCGAGTATTTTCAGCCAGTGTAAAGGACTTTTAAAATGGAAAGAATTGTGCAAATCCAAGTAGGTATCTATAAACCATACACCCACCGCTTATAAACTTGGTCATAATTTAAGTACACAATATTCATGACACGAAAATAGTGTCAGAGCTCTTTGTGAATGTTATCTTTGAAGGAGTCAAAAGATAATCAACTTGTTTCCAAACAGTTTCACCATAAACTAAGGGAAAAAAAATATGGCCTGAGAGCCAGCTGACTTTAATTCACATGACCAGTGGTCATACAAAGTTTCCACATGGCTAATAGGTAATTCTAAGATCTGCTATAATGTGTGACATGTCAAAGGTGTTAGAAGGGTTTACATGGTTTTCAACAAAGGAAAAAGGTCTCTATGTCCTACCACAAGCAAATTTTCAGAGTTGATACACCTTTTTCATTATACTGATGACATAGCAGAACTTCTTCCAAGAGTGAAGGGCCAAATTGTGGCGACAAAGCCTTCATAGCTGTGAAAGACACTATATGTCTCCATAAGGCAGATACATATTACTGCCATCTGACTATAGCTATACAATCATAGAATAGTTAGGGTTGGAAAGGACCTTAAGATCATCTAGTTCCAACCCCCCTGCTACAGCTATCTTTCATGAATGGCTGAATTATAAAATCTATCAAGGTCACCTCAGTGTCCGCTGACTTTTCAGTAAATTCTGAAGGCCTATGAGCCCCTCTTTCCTTTCAGACCAGTTGGAGCTGGCACAGTGGTTCAGAACCTCAGCCACATCTTCAGTCTGCCGCAGGTAGTGTGGAACGCCCCCATTCCTGGAACCATAGGAGCGCTCTGAGCAAGCGCTTGATGCATCACTGTTAGCATCATCATCAGAGTACATCCCATAGGGTTCATATCTTCTCCTCACTGGCTTTTTCTGGAAAATAGGAAATTCAGACTTAGTAACTTATATATAGCTACGTCAGTGCCAAAAGAAAAACATTCCATCCATAATCACTAAAACAAAGCATAGTGACGTGTTTTACAGATGTCACCAAGCACTGCCTGCTTACCTTTCACAGTAGAGCAAGACAGATCCCACTGATTTCAATGAGATTATTCAAGTGACTAAGGGGAGCAGGGCTCGCCTTCCCCAGCATAAAAGCTAGATATTTATGCCCAGTGAAATTAGCTACTGGTAATCATATGTTGTCTTATTGTCAGTAACAGTCAGTTCCATTGTTACAGATGCTATGACGATACAAACTACTTCAAGACAAAAAAAATAAAGGAAGAAAGAGATGAAAGAATCTGTGCTGACATGCAGTCACTTTGATACTGATAATGAAGTGGCTCTAGAAATGCACTGGGATACAGGAGATAACAATTTCTCTGTTAGTTTGGGCTAGGATTTTTCCAGAGGCTGCTATGGGAGTGAAGTACTCAAATCCCACTCATTTCCATAGCATGGTTTTAGAGAACCTGATTCTCTTAGGTACCATCTTTGACAACCTCGATTCTTACAGAAGAGATATTAAAATAATTATAGTAGCAAATGAAATTGTGTGTTATACTACAAAACAAAATCTTAAATGAACCTTAACAGAACAGGACTGATATATATTAGATACACAAGAGTCTATATTCTAAAGTGTTTGCTACAGAATTCCTTCCAGCATGAAGTCCTTTAGCTCACAGACTTGTGAAGCCAGCAGAGTTTTGCTTCCACTAGGACTGCAGGTTTGAAGTGTAGAAATTAACACAAGTGCAGTATCATGGGTGTTAGCAACAGGGTGGGGCAAGTTGGAAAGTAGAAATAAAAAGTCAAGAAAGCACTAGTACCTTGCTCCTGGAGTCTCCTAACAGCTGTAGGCAGGAAAATATTGAAGGGTGGGGAAAAAGCATAGAGAATTATGTCAGAAGCTTATGCAGGGTTTGTTTTTGCAACAAAAATGTATAGCAAATGTGTCTTAGCAAATTAAAATACAGTATATGCAAAATAAAAGTGGGTATAATAACGCCTGCATTTATCTCAAAACTGCTGCTTTATTCTTACAGCCTACAATTTTCATTAGGGAGCCTGGAAGTGAGATTATATATTAATAGGCTTTTTGATGGCAGATCTATATACATCAACTCTCTGCTTACCTTCTAGAAATGCTGTTCTGGGAGATATCAGAGGTTTTGGTAATGATTTATATCCCTATATATTATCAGTAGCATTTGATTTTTAGAGTCTTGGAAATAAATTCTGATGTCAAGAAACAACTATCTACAGTACACCACATTTAATCAACTTCACTTAACCAAGTTCTCTTTCAACATGCAGTTCTTACACCACATTTTTTTTTGAAGCTCAGCTTCTTTCAAGACACCCTGGCTGTCATCTGTGGCTTAAAGGCCTTACTTAATAGCAGAGTTTCCATCACCCTTTCAGCTCTTCTGACAGACCTAAACACTGATTCCTAGTATAGACACTGCATGTTTATGCCAAATCCAGCTCTCAAGACATACTGGATCCAAAGGGAACTGCACATGGAGACCAGAGGTCACAAAATGACCCACTGTGTTCTGCTTAAACTGAGTATTTGGCTGAAGCCATCTTTGGAGAAGTTATTTTCATTTCTTACTACAGAGAAAATAATGCTTCTCTGAAAACAAGATTCCTGGATAAGAACTGGCATCACTTCACTCTCTCAAAAGAAGCCTAAGGGGCATTTGTAAATTGCCTATTGTGAGAAGAGCAAATTAGGATAATGGGAAAGAGGGGACAAGATCATGTTGCATCCCCTACAGCCATACAAATTCAGACTGATCAACCAAGTCAGCAGTTTAGTTTCCAGATAGACTTAAGTATTTCCCTTTAAAGTGTTCAACCCTTTAAGATTTTAACATTCCAGCATAGTGTTTTTTAGTTTAAAAGAGTGAAATATTTAAAAGGGAACTGTAAGTCTACCTAGATATTAAGTTACACCGAAAGAGACATCAGTGATCAGCAGTGAACTGAAACACTGTGACCCTCTCCTCCACCATGAAACCTGTACTGAGCAGCTGCTCACATTCAGAGATATAAGCCTGATTTCATTTACACAGGCAAGCCATCATATATAATTATGCCTTGAACTGCTCTGGTGGCAAACCTGAGGTGCTGAGAGCAGAAGTTTGCTCACAAGCTGTTATGTTTGGTAACAAAGATGCCCAGTAACGATTTAGCCCACTAAATGCAACACTGCCATCTATTATATACTGTCCTACATTTACATTAGTCGCATGTTCTTTTCTTTTGAATGGCAGATTTTGGAAAAAGTGACATTTGTCTAAGAGTACTCTAATAATCATCTAGAAATGGGGGTGACATGAGCTGAGTGATAACTGAATATAAAAAGGAAAATGCTTGCCATCCTTAGGGAAAACAAACTAGGAAATAGAGAAAGGACATGTATCACAAATTCTGGGGACATGGTTCATTCTCCATAGAGATCTGAGATATCTGTCTCAAGGCACATTTGGAAGTCCTCCCCTCAAGTCTTGAGCTGGAGATGACCCAAGGCACACCTGTATCCAGCTAATGCTGTAAAATAACTGCTCCTGCCTATACATGTCCTCTCTACCCCAAATACTGAAGGTAAATCCATAGACTTAACCCTTGTCTTCTGAAAAGCAGAAAACACTTTCTGGGTTGTAGCTGAGAGATGTTATAATACAGTGAGGTTGTACAGAACAGTGTTTTTTTTTTTTTTTTTTTAAACTAGAATGAATTTACTTGGAAATGCACTGAAGGAAAGTACTAGCAGCAAACTTTACAAATTACTTCAATTTAACTGCATGAGATGGTACAGATTACAGGTAAGCCAATTTATAAGCTGATTCAAGTATCTAGACAGGTGCAAATAATACAGGGCAGGAACTTGTGAAATTCTTAGTTTTTTTCTAAACCTGGTAAGGAATCAACACTAATAGAGAACACTTTCTGACGAAGTCTTTATGCAGGTAACAGGACTGATGGAAATCTCTGACCTCACAGGTGCCACACACATCATCTGATAGCCAAGTGAAAGACTAACAGCTGATTCAAACCATCCTGCAGCTCTAGCACGAAGCCACAGTGATCTGTTTGACAACTGTGGAGAGCTAACATGAAATAAGGAAACAAACCCTGCTGCCAATAGGTACCCAAAGACAAAACAGCAAAAGGTAACTAACTCTACAGCATCAGACACTGGCACAATCAGAACAAAGCTATTTAGAAAGAGGAGAACATACGTACAGGTAACTTTAAGCCACTTTCCGGTGTTGGAAGCATTTTGTATTTTTCCTCTTACCAGTGCATCGGCCACAGCAGCCTCCAGATCTGTGCTGGTGCTCAGGACTCGCATGGCATTCACAGAAGCAGGCATCCTGCCTGGCTGTCCAAGTCCAAACCGGTCTGCACAAAAGACAACATTGAAAAGGGCTGTTAAATGAATTCACATTCACTTGGAATCCTAATCAGGTGCTGAGCAGCTTTCCCCACAGGCTCTGGGAACTCACAGTGCTTTTCCATTAAACACTTTTACCCACAGCTCTAGAGAGTTTGCCAGTAGCGTAAGAAATAAACTATTGTTTGTTGGGCCCCAGAGACAATTTTGGATCCTCAAGGCAGCTTCTTTTTTTTTTATGCTGGGAAGCAGAATGTCTACTCTGTTTCTTTTTTAACAAAGAAGTTGTTTCCAAGTTTTATTTTAATGTCAGAGGCAGACACATCAATCCCAATCTGGCACACTGGGGAATCAAGAGAAAGCTTCTCACTAACTTCAGAGAGACATAATTGTGCCTAGTGTCAGAACATGTTCATACCTGAGCATTCATCTATCCTGCCGCTTTTTCTCAGGCAAGGATGTAAGACTAGGAGCATCAGATTGCCTATCTTATGTTTCAAGGCTTGATTAACCAGTAGAATATCCCCCAGGCACCACGGTATAAAAATAAGGTTTATTATATGCTTGTGAAGTGCCCCCAATTTTTATGTTGCTCTTGATAAGCATTTTAAATACCATTTAAAAGCTCTATGATAATCAAAATTGATTTTTTGGATCAAACAGTATCGGTCCTTCTCTCTTGGAATTTGATGGCAAAGCATTCAATATCATCTGAAGCAAGAGGGCTGAGTCTAAAATGTCATTTATACTCCTCATAATAATTAGTTTACTTTATCATTTGCCCAGTCTACCAAAAAAGTTACTGAAATTAGTTTCTCTGGGCAAAGGTCAAATTCAGAAAGGCATGCCAGTAGCTTTATGACAGAATATGTGACTTAAAGACCACGGGCCAGGCTCTGACAGCACAGTCCTCCTAGATGGGATCTGGATTATAAGCAAAGATAATTGGTTTTGGCATTCCAAGATTTTGTTTCCATGTGGGCCTGTCTTTCCTCTAGGAGGACTAGGAACATCCCTACTGGGACATACCTTACACCTCTGTACTTTGCACCCACATGTGCCACTAAGAGTATTGCCAGCAAATTCAGTGTTGTGCAAATCAAACTGCATGAATCCATTTAATGGACTTTCAGTTGATCCACATTGGAGGCAAACATCAAGCAGCAAGATAGAGGGATCAAGTCACATAGGTCTCTTGTTAGCTCATCTATATTTAATTAAATTACGGAAAGCCACTGCTTATGAAAATGCCTAAATGCATCATGGACTAAGGTCAAACATGATCTGCAAATACTGTGCTTATCACAAAACTTCATTGCTTTCTTCTTTACAAACCTACAGCACTTAAATAGCTTTTAAGGAATCAGTTCATACTGATATGCATAATTTAAATCGGAGAATGAAGTTTGCCAGTCTCTTAATTCCAAAGCTTTACCCAAATGTTTCAGATTAAACTCTCAATGGGATATTTTTTAAAATCTGAAATATTGAGGAAAAACAAACCTGAAGATTAGTATTAATTAAGAGAAAAGTGCTATCTATCAAAATTTACTGTTCCTCAGAGTTACGTACCCAGACAAGACATATTTGATTTACAACAAAAGCACACCTTCTACAAAACACATTACAAAGAAAACAAAAACCAAAACAAAACCAATCTTAGAACTACTGCCAAAAAAGTAACCAAATCATGACATTTCACAAAGAAATAAAAGGTTTGTGTGTTGTTACTATCCCCTTTTTTAATGCACTTGGGCTGAAGAATCATTTCAAATATTCAGATGAAACAGTACTTCATCCCTAAAATGGAAAGGTCCATACACTTCAAATAGGAGCAAAGAAGATGATAGTGCATTAGGTCTGA
>JASSUY010031752.1:0-78120 GCA_032466535.1 Forpus xanthops | reverse complement strand
GGCGGGCCGAGGCAGCGCGGCACCAGGCGCGGAAGCTGGGCGGCAGCGGAGCACTGCACTCCCTCCCTGCAGGCGGCGGGCGCGGCCGGGCGGGGCGCGGGCGGAGCGGAGCGGAGCGGATCGAGGAGGCGGAGCGGGGCTGCGCCATGAGCACGCAGGCGCGGGGCCAGGGCGGGCGCAGAGCGGCGGATCCCGACGGCGAGATGCCGGCCACCGAGAAGGACCTGGCGGAGGATGCGCCGTGGAAGCGGATCCAGCAGAACACCTTCACCCGCTGGTGCAACGAGCACCTGCGCTGCGTCAACAAGCGCATCGGTAACCTCCAGCACGACCTGAGCGATGGGCTGCGCCTCATCGCCCTCCTGGAGGTGCTCAGCCAGAAGCGCATGTACCGCAAGTACCACCAGCGGCCCACCTTCCGACAGATGCAGCTGGAGAACGTCTCGGTGGCCCTCGAGTTCCTGGAGCGGGAGAGCATCAAGCTGGTCTCCATCGGTGAGTGCATCCCCAGCGGGTCGAGTGTGGGTTTTTCTCATTGTGTGCTTTTTCCTGCGCTGAACCTTTGCCTCGCAGAGCACGGACGGGATCGGGGCATGGGGCAGCCGCGGCGTGTTGCTGGCCGGTGTCGGGGCTGTGTGGTCGGCAACTGAGGGCTTGCTGCTTTTTGTTTCTACAAAGAGCAAACTTTGGGGGTGAAGCGTAGTGCTGGTCTAAAGCCGCGTGTGCTGTGAGGCTGTCCCACAGCCCGGCTGCTGGGGCTGACAATGCTCTCCTGTGTGCCTCGGCTTCTCTCTTAATCACTAGTTCATAGGTGAGGCTTTCCTTTCGGGTCTCTTTCTGAAGAAGCCCAGTGCCAGAGCACGTTCTATCCCTGTGCAGGCAGTTTCCCACATGTCTCTGGGCCCTAGCAGGGTGCTGGAGCCCTGGTCTCCTGGGGTGGGTTACCCGTGTGGAGATATGCATCACAATAGGTGGTATAAATTAGCAAGGAGACTTCTCTTGCTCACCAGAGCCCAGCAGATGATGCCAGTGTTCAGATTAGTATGGGTGCTTACCTAAGCACAGTTGCAGATTTTGAGCAGGGTTGTGCTTTCTCCTTAATCTTTCTGCTGTGGTAGGTCATGTAGGCAGAGAATGTGCAAGGACCTCTGCTCGCTCCAGGAGATGGGTGGTGTGAGCTAATGCCCACCCTGGCTGGCACTGGGTTTGGCTGTCAATTGGAGGGTGCAATTGATAGATAACTGATGCCTTGCTCAGAAAATTAAAGCTGTTGGCATGCATGTCAAATTGCAGATGATCCCTCAGGAATGCATGTGGTGACCGTTGGGGGAATAGCTCAGGTGTGGCGGCAGTGCAGTCTGTAAAGCAGTAATTTGAATGCCTGAGAGATCTCTGGGAAGGAATGTGGATGCCTCTTCTAGCTGTTTGCCAGATAACTGTAATTACTGCCTCCCGATGACTCTGGCCTGGATGAACAGCACAGCTGAATTTGGGTGAGTGCAGTGCTGCTCAGTTCTCCAGAACTGTTGGCCAAGGTGATAGCTGTTTCCCTTCAGAGGCTTCAGCTACAATAACAAGGGATTATAAACTTTTCCAGTTTGGGAGAGACCTGAACCTCTCTGAAAACCTGTGGCTGGCTGGAGTAGGTCTAGGTCTCTGTTGTTCCTCTCTACTGACTTGTAAAATCAGCTTTGGACAAATGGAAACTGTTGGGTCCCAAAAGGCTGATTATCCTCCTAGGGCAAAGCAGCTAGTGTACTTGCAGCTGGGAATGGAGCTGGTGCTAATTATTTACTTAGCAATGCATTCCCTTTGCACACAGTAGGGTTCAAGTTGCAGCTGCGGACTCCTGAGCTGAGCTTGCTTTTGCTAACATCAGAGCTCACCTTTCTTCTTCAGCTGCTGGAATAGCTCCTTTGCAGCTACAGTGCTAACACCAGGCCAGCGTTCCCCTCCTATTGTATTGTTTGTCCTATTAAAATGTAGCTATTCCAGCTGCCTTCCTATTTGTCTCTGGGACTTCCCGAGGGCTGCGGGTTTGGGAGATCAAGGTTAGTCTGGTCAAGCCTGGCTTTGAGCTACTTCCTTTATAAGAAATGCTGCAGCAGCACAGCTTCCTTGCTGGATTAGACTGAGCTGTAGGGTGCCCATAATCTTTTAAGACGTGTATGACTATTCTGGAGCTTGCTTGTGTTGTGTTGGCTATTAAAAAAAACCAAACTCCAAACTCCTGAAAAAAGTCCTTGTAGCTGAAGTTTTGGGAGAATGGAATGGCTGTGGCTGCTAGTGCCTTTGCCATATCCCAGCCTCTGCATGAAAGTGGTATGCAGCTCCATCTGTGCTGTGCCATGAGAGCTGGAGCCAAATGGTAGCACAGGAGCTCTACTGTACAGCCCTGGATAAACTGAGCCAATCCTGAAAAAACATCCTCAGTTTGCTTTCCAAAACAGAGGTTCAAAGCAAGCCTTGTGGTGCTCCTCTTGGTTGAAGGGGCTGAAGCCTGTGCCACCTCTCCTGCAGGTGCAGCATCCACTGGGGTGGCTAGCAGTCCCTGCTGTGTTTCTCCCTGAAAGTTCTGAAGAACTTGGGGCTTTCTCTTAGTTTTCAGTCTCTTATGTGTTACTGAACAAAACCAAGGCTGCTACAGGGCCTGGAGCTCTGTATCAGTAAAGGCTTTTAGGTGGACAACTTTTATGACCAGGTTGGTCTTTAGGGCCGGGGCTGTTTAGAGCCAGCCCTGAGCCAAATCGGCTGGGAAAACCTGACAGCTGCAGCTGCTGGATTTCTGGAAACTTCCGGGAACTTTTTGGAAGCCATGCGTTGTGGCTCAGCTACTGCTGCTATACTACAACCACACTTTTAAACTTATTCAGCTTTTGTTCATTTAAAATAAGTTTGCCTATACAGAGGGAAATTGGTTAAATTTATAGTGTTTCACCATGAGCCTTTTTGGTGCACAGTCAGGAGTCCAACCTCTTGTGCTGCCGTTACCCCTTCTTTAGCTTCTACTCAATCTTCTGGTTGTTTTGGGATGCTTCCCTTCTAGGCATGAAGTGCCTTCACTTCGGTGCAGATTTGGCTGTGTATGTGGTCTGCTGTAAAAACAGCCATTGAGCAAAGATGGGATTGGAAGCTCTGAAAAAGCTACTGTGTGGGCAGGTGACTACTACTGCATTGAGCTTTCTGCTCAACACAAGGTGGCTGCTGCGCTACTCAAGTGTTAAAGTGTTAAGTCTTGCTTTTTATTTGTTTGCTAGACTGAGATAATTGCAGATTCCTGGGTGCTGAGTGGCATATGCAAGGCACTGGGGAGTAGGATGCCAGGAATGCAGAGCACAAGGGCTTAGCTCTTGGCTGAAGGAGCTGATCAACTTCACAGATTACTTTGTATGAGATCCACATTGTGCCTAGGTAAAAGCCATAGCAAGTGGCAGAGAAAGGGGATTTGAAGCTAATTTGGCTTTGAGCTTGACCCTGGAAACCCTGATACCAGGCAATAGGAGTTAACTGCTTTGACTTGGAAACAGAAGCATTTGGTGTCTGAAGCCTGACAGATGGCTTCAGTCTGTGACCTGCCAAGTTGCACCCAAACTTGCAGCTGGCAGGTCCTAGGTGCATGCTCCTGGGCTGTTCAGTACCTGTTGGCTGTGTCCTCATGGCCGCTGCTCACCCAGTAGTACTGTATTGCTGGCAGAGGCAGTACTGGTGATGAGCAGCTGGCTGGCTTGGTTTGTAAAACTGCAGTTTTGGACTGCCCCAGTCGGATTGTTCAAACTAAAAAACATGTTTCCCTTTGCTGGATGCTCTTTCACCAGATAAGTGCCTTGCTTAGTGCTTGCACCCACTTGATAGGATGTCAAGTGATGATGGAGGTAAATGGATGGGCAGGGGCTGTCCATTTATCAGGTGGGCTTGGGGTTAATGACCAAGTGCTTGATGTATGCGCTGTGCTCTCTAGTGCAGCCTCCAGCATGCTCATAAAGGTGGAATTATCTTGACCTGAGTTGGAGTATCTCATAGAAATCCATTGTTTTAGAAAAATAATGGAATTCTAGCTTTCTTCCCTAGATTGTTGATGCACTGAAGAGTGACAAAGCGGATCTAGAAGAAGACTTGGCTCTTTTATAACTTGGTGTGTTGTCCTGTAGTGCCTAGGGCTAGGTGCTTGAAAAATGTGTTTTCAGCCTGTATGTAGTTTGGGTCTCTCTCTGTCCCACTCCAGATACTATTAACACATCGTAAGGAGGTAGTCAAAATACTGTTGCATTTTGTCTGCCACTTACCTGTGACTTCCCTGGAGAGCATTTCTGGAAAACGTCCAGTGTGTCTTGGAAGCAGGTTTCTGCTTCTTGGAAATGTGACACTTAATCCTTCCCCTCAAAACCTGTTTTTGATAGACTGGCAGTGGGCCTCACGGCTGGAGACTGGAGGTGGCTTCAGTTTCTGAGGGTGGTTGGTCTGCTCAGGATCTTCTGTTTCAATACTTGGACTGCTGGTCTAAAGAGAAAGTAGCTTTGCATGAATTATTTGGTCCAAGTTACAGGAAACTTTAAGGTAGCTTACACACACTGTTCCTGCATTCTTTTACATATGAGTGGAAACTTGTAAAGTGATCAAACTTAGGTAAAATTACTTGGGACCAGTGAGACTAATGCGCTAAACAGCTTTTTCATTTGAGGCACTGAGCACTGTGCCAGCTATTCAAAAAGGACTGAAGTCTTAACTGCTCCATATTCCAGTGCCATGTCCTGTATTGATTTACATGGGGATGTTTAAATCTAAATGGGTCAGCATAATTCTTTTTCTAGCCTACAACTGTAATCTAAGAACGTAGTTAGCCTTGTGTGTGGCCGTGCTCGTGCACTGCCAGTATTGCTTGGTGTCTGCTCCAAGCAATGGGGAATAAAACAATGGTCTCTGAGTCCTCCAGGCTGCAGAGGAATTCTGTTTTTCTCTGCCCTTCAGAAACAGACTTTTATGTGCAGCTAGTTTAGGACCTGGACAAGGGTGTACCAGGTTTAGACCGCATGCTGAGCAAGCACAATAGAGTGAAATGGTGAGTTGCAGGTGATACTGGTGTGAATAGATCTCTGCTGTACTGTGATATCTGCCAGGTCTTCTCTGCCATCAGAATCAGGTGGACCTACCTGTGGACTTGTCCTCCTCTGCTGCCTGGTGTGCTACACAGTTAATGAATACAGCACCTGACTTGTAAGTTATTACAATAATGGAGATGCAAAGCTCAGCAACCAAAGTTTGTCTCTGTTTGTGCTTGGTACTGGTGTGCCTGAAGAGCCTGTCCCAGTGGCTGTTGCTTACAAAGCATCAAGCCTGAGTTTGGCTCTTGGTGAGGTAGCCAGGCTTTTGGTAGAGTAACCTGTAGGTTCCTGTGAGATTTGTTGGTTTGTGTGTAGGTACTATGATAGTACTGCGTGGGTCCTGGTCCAGGGCACCTACCCATGGGGAAGGGGGGCATCTTCATGCAGTTGCACCAAGGTAGTGATGGGCATGTTTGGTGGATGTGGGTAGGTGAGGATGTGTTGCTGCAATCTGCTTGGACTCTGCAAGAAAAACAGCATCAGAAGTTCCGAGCGTGTCTATACTGGAGGAAGGAAATACCGTGTAGCTGAGTGTTAACTGCTGGGGGAAGAAGCCAAGACAAAAGATACATGGAAAAAGGTTAAGGGAAGGCGCTGCCCATTCTTATAGGAAGATCTGAGCAGTCTTTGCTACTGCCTTTATTGGATGGCAGTGCTCACAATCCTGCCTGTTTGTCACAGGCTAACTTCATGCTAATGGTGTGGGGGAAGAGGTGTGTGCCTTTACACTGTGTTTGGAGAAGTAAGCATAGCAGTTCTCATGAAAACACTTGTGTCTGTGAAGCCTGTGGTAGATGCTGGGGTGTCTTTGCTGGATTGCTCTAGTAGTGTGTGTGGTAGTGGTGAATACTTATGCACTCGTCTTGCAACCGCTGCCTGGGTGGGGTGAGCAGAGCAGCCCTTGCTCTTCCTGTGAGCTTGGCCTTGGGTTCAGAGTTGAGTCAACAGAGATCTGAGGTTCTCGGCTCCTTGGGCTGAGCAAGCTCTGCCTGTTGATGTGGATCAATGCAGTGATGGTCAAGTGAGTTTTTTTTTCCCCTAAGTATTGCTTCTGGGGACTTGGTGCAGGCTTTTTTTCCCCAAGGCAAAAGTCTCTGTAGCTTGCACTCTTCCCTGTTTGTGTGTCTCCTGAGGAAGGACCCATGCCCTGTAATCTAATGGGGAAGACGCTTTCTTCCAGGTTGTCATCAGGAGATAAATCCTAGTTTCTGTACTTGAAAGCCTTGTAGGGGGTGTATGTTTTATCATAACCAGATGGTTGTCTGGGGTCTGATGCTGTCACCCATCTGTGAGCCTCCCTCAGCTTTCTGTCCCTCCTACAACTAGCCTTGAGTCTTGGAGGTGATTATATAGTAACTGGTGTATCACAGTGAGGATTGACTGTGCCCTGGTGAGCGTGGGTTTACCTAATGCATTACAATTTCTTGTGTGAACACTATTCTGCTGTAAGCAGTTAAAGTCTAACATCCATAGTGAGATGTTTGCAGTGTCTAGTTCTTACTGTGCTACTACATGGCAACTGTAATACTCACAACCACTACAAGAATAAATTGGATTTTCTTTTTTTGTTAGTGAAAACAAGCTAGGCCACTTCAAACAACACACAAATGAAACCGTGCCCAAGTCCCTGGGGAAGCAAGGGTTGCCTTGCACATCTTCCCCTGTACTGAGTAATGCTGCAGATGCTGCCCTGGAGCTGCCTTGGGGTGGGCAGGGGATGGAGCAGCTGAATCCTGTCTCTCCTGGTGTGATGGGCTGGGATTGTTTGGACCTCCTGCTGATACTGCCCTTGGAAGACAGCAGCTGTGGTTCTCTAAGCTGTGGCTCTGTCTGGGAAGAGTGGCCATACATATAGTTGCACTGTCTGGTTGCTAATGGGATGCTTCCTCTGAGTCTGTAGGTGATGGTCCTCTGCTTGCAACTTGTAGGAGTAGACATCCAATCTAATGGAAAGGAAGCCAATGTCTAAAGCATAAATTCAGCAGGTATTTCTGAGTTTTCTCAGGGTCACCAAATTATAGCAAGGTTTACTGACCAGTCTGGGAAGCTGGAAGTGCTTGAGCTTTGAACATCCAGGCTGGGATCTTTCCTGTGGAAGAGACAAACTGTCCTAAACAATCTGTCCAAACACCGAACAGCAGGTTGCATGAGGGGAGTCCCTGCCAATCTTACCCATAGCACAAAAATGGCTGTGGGCTGCAATGACATCATGGACTGCTGCTCTTTCTCCCCGGCTTCAGGGCATGCTGTAAATGACGCATTTATTCGTCAAAGCACTGAGTCACTCCAGCAGGAGCTGCTCGGGCTGTGTGTCCTCTGAGGGTGAGGCGGGCACAGACAGACTGCCATGCTGACACCCAGCCTGCCTGCTGCGAGGAGGACCTTGGTTAAGGTCTGCCTCAGCAGCGTGTCCTGGCATTGCCCAAGCACACGCTAACGGGCTGTGCATTGCTGCAGATGGGGCTAGCATGGCTGGGTCCTGTGCTGGGACACCAGGCAGAGGCTGTGAGCAGCCCTGTGCTCTGCCCATGCTGTAAAGGAGGCTCTTGTCGTGTTCTACAATCCTGGGTGGGGTTCGAGTGTTTTCAACGCTGCCCGCAGGCTCTGTGCACTGCGGCTCTGCTGCGGAGCAGCAACTGAAAGCTGTGGAGCCACCCTTCCTGCCAGCCCCTGCATTTCCACCCTCTTCTTGTGCTGAAATCTGGGGTGTGCTTCAAACTGCCTGCCTGGGAGATGGGCTCTGGGCTGAGCTGTTAAATGTGGCTCTGAAATGCCATTGCTGGGTCCTGCATAGGTGCTGTGAGCACATCTGGGCCTGGGGCCGCCCCAGCCTGACCTGGGGTGGGATGTTGGTGCCTGGCTCTCCTCCACCACTCGCAGCCCACGGTGATCTCAGCCTGTGCCGGGCGCCTCTGGCTGCCTACTGGTTTTGATTAGTCTGTGTCCGCTCTTGTGAGGACACAATGTATGTGTCTGTATTTCTGAGCTTATATTAAAGGGCACTGTTGTGGTTGGTGGGCCCAAAGCGAGCTGTAGGTGGCAACTGGTGAGTTATGTTGGGTAAACAAGCTTTGAAAGTCTCTGGAGCCCTGCAGCAGGAGACACAGTGTACAGAGCTGCTCTGAGCAAACACCCATGGTACGTGCAAGGTTATTCAAACACAGAAGAGGAAATACTGTTCCCCTTGGCTAGATACTAACATGATCTATCTGTGCTTCCTTTAATTGGTATAATTAACTGCTTTACATTCCCTTTTCTCACAGCAACCTTAGAGCAGTAGGTGCAGCAGGTTTAGTGGACTTCTCATGGGCAAATGCTGGCAAGCCAAGTCTTGGAGCTATTTTGGATTTCAATGCTAACACATGGATGAGTCTTGGAGGTCTCTTTTACCTTTGTGCAGGTTATCCCTTTATTGTAAAGTGAGCGGTAGCAGCAAGTCCCTCTGGGCTTGGTCTGCAGGAGTGAAGAGCCTGAGCTGGTGGGTATGTGCAAGGTCCTGCATTTGTTTGGTGCATCTCCCTGGCTGGGAGCTGGCTGTATGATAAATGCACCTTGTATTGGTCATGATGTGAGACACAAATCTTGGATTAAGCTGTCTGCTTGTGATCCTTACTACAGAATAAAGAACAATGGCTTGCTAAAAGTGCGTGTCTAACTGTCATCTTGATGGCGCAAGATACCAAATGTTACTTCAGCATCATTGTCTAGACAGTGAATTTCTTAGGGTTTCTTTCTCTTTGCAAGGCTTGGAGTTATTCTGCTTATTCTCCCAAACAATTCAGAGTCCAGGCACCTTTGAGCCTGCTCCAGCACTGGAATGCCACTGTGGAGCTGCTGTTTGCTGTGTCACTGCTTGTTGTGGTTCTCTGAGCAGCTGTCACTTGCTTGTTTGTGGCTTGTTATCAAATTCCCCTGTGGGGGAAGAGTTGGTGTCTGAGCACACTGGCTGTGGGAAGACTTGGGATGCTAATCGTGTTGTTTCAGCTTTGTTCCGGCTGTTGATTAACAGTGTGGCTGCATGTAAATATTTCATACCTTATGTAACTGCTTGAACAAAATCAATGATCTAAATGAAAGTCAAATAAAAACAGTGCTAGTTGTCTCTGAGGGTTATTTCTTTTGGTAACTCAGGTTTGTGGTGAAACTGCAACTATGAAGAAATAGAAAAACTAGGCTGGTGACTGCGAGGAAAATTTGTGGTGACTTCCAGGGCCCCAGTCCAAGCTCAGTAGTGCTGGACCCTGTGGCTGTCAGATGTCAGGACAGAAGCAGGAAGGCTTTTAAACTGGGACCACAGGACCCTCTATAGTGGTGCCATCCTAATGCTCTCTCAAAGCTTTGTGGTTATGTAGCCCCACAATGCGTAGGGCTGGCTGAAGTGAATCTGACACTGAACGGAGGATGCATCATGTGCGCTGGACAACTGAACAGCTACATTGAATGTGGGTGGTCAAAGAGAAGAGGGTAACCCTTGCCACAACCCAATACAGCTGCTGTCAGGGAAGACCTCAGATTGCAGAGGTTGGCTGCATGTTGATAAATCAGCTCCAGCACTAATACTACTTCCCTGACCTAACCTGAGTAGTGAGCAAGAGTGAGGATTGCCAGCTCAATCAAGTCACAAATGACCAAGCGAGATGTCTACTTGAGGGGCCACGCAGTCATGGACCAAATAGTGCCTTCAGATCCTGATGGCCCTGACCTGCAGCATGACCTGGGGCTTCCCAGAGCATTGCAGAAGCAGGCCTGGCTCACAAGTAGGCATTACATGTTTTGCATCCCAAAAAGCTTAAAGCCTGAGACAGCCTTCCAGTGGTTCAGGTTCTCTTCCAAAATGTAAGAGTGAGGAAGCACTTGCTGGATTCAGGTATCTACCACTGTGAAGTGGGGCAGCCCAGCTCTTGGTACTGTCACACCGGATGATTAGTGGCTGCTAAGTGCTCATTACTGAGGATTCTAATGACTTGCAGACATCTGCAGTTATAGAGGTAGGAGCATGTGGGACTCCTGGACAAGGGTACTACAAAGATCTTGCCCCAGAGAATTAACAACATTACTACTGGGATCCTTACTTGAGTAGATCCCAATATACTGCTTTCTGGTAGAGAATGGTTTGGGGCTGTTCTGCAAGGGTCAGCTTGCAGGATAGTTTGCTCTGCCATGAAAACACAGAACAGCAGACTCCAGTGAGAAGCTGCTAGTTCAGACCCTGGAAACAGTGCGGATGTGTGGGGTTTCTTGGGTGGAAAGCCCTGATTCTTGCAGGGAGACCTGCTGATGTTAGGGGCATAAAGCCTACTTCAGCAAATCTGTTTCAAAGTTTGGTGTGGTTTTGTAGCTGAGCTCAGAGTACCGTGCTTAAAGAAATGCCTCTTCTGATATAGAGAAATAATAGAAAACTATGTAACATCAACAGTTTTTAATTGCAAGGAGGAGAGTTGAACTGCTTCATCTGAACTGCTTCAAATATTGGTTGAAAAATCTGCCTAAGGCAGAGGAAGCTTAGATATTTTAATTAACCAGCTTTATTACTTAAGCATAGGCTTTAACAAGCTGCAGAATATTTCATACTCTGTATGTAAAAGAAGTAGCTCAGGCTTCTGAAGCAGTACCTGGACAACAAGACTACTCAAGCTCAAGTGTGGAAGTTGAAAGGAGCAGCCCAGTCTCTGTCTAGGAGTAGGACAAACACCTGTGGGCTCTTGTTCTGCCTGGACTGAGGTAACGGCATGGTACTAAGTATTTTTCATGGTGAAATGGAGGAGTTGATAACAAACAAGGTGGCCTAATGCTGTGCCGAACTGGTAGGTAGCTGGAAGGGGTATGGGAAGTCAGGCGAAGAGAGGCAGTTTTGCTAGAGCTTATTTTTTTGTGTTGTGCTAAAAATGTGAAATACAATAGGCTTGCAAATGTGAACAGTGTGAGACTGCAGATTAAAAATGAGGTCTTGCATCTGCTGAGCATTTGGGTAATTGCCTGCACCCTGCTCAGTCAGCATGTGTGTGGTGGAGTGCTGTCCCTGCAGGCTAGGGAGAGAGCTGCGAGCTTGTGAAGTCTGGAAAGACTTGTGTGAAGTCTTGAAGTTGGAGGATTTGAAGTCCAGCCTCCAGACAGGAAAGGTGGTATCCCTCTGAGCGCTGAATAGCTCAGAAGTTGCTGTTAGCAGCCAGAGCCTGTTATGGCTGAGCAGCTCCTGACAAAGTTGGATTAGACTGAGCAGAGCTGCTGCTGCCCTTTGGGAGGAGAACCCAAGCAGAGCCCATGGCACAGGACATGCATGCTGGAGAGCAGCCGCAGGAGCTGGTGCTGGCCAGCCTGTGGCATCTGGTGTGAGCCATGGGGGTCCCTTGGGCTACTTGGAGGGATACAGAACTCTCACATCTGAAGCAAAGCTTTGCTGTGGTGAGTTTGGGTGGGAGGAGTGGGTACACGGTCTAAGCAAGCATTGCACAGCTGTGGCTAATATGTGCTGAAGCTGTACCATTAATCCCATATGGTCCTCTTTAAGGTGTTCCGAGACCACCCATGCAGGCTATGCCTCTGCAGATTCACCACTGCTCTCCTGCTCATGAAAGCTCCGCTCAAAAGAAGTCTGTCTGATAGTGGCTGCCACTGTTGGATGAATTACCTGGGCCTCAAGCCAAGTGTCTATTCCTTACATTAGTGGCTTGTAGCTGAAACCCTATAAACGCAGAGCTATCCTGTGTGGGATGTTAAACACACAGGGCTTCAGTCTGGACTGTGCAGGGCCGAGCCTTGTGCTATGTGCAAATGGAAGTGTGTTTACTGCTGGGTTGCACAAGTATACAAAAATATGTTCAAATGACTTCACCACTTTTGTCACAAAGAGCAGGAAGCTTCCTCTTTCAAAGAGCAGCTGCCTGTTGAAGTGTGCTTCACTGAGTGGCTTTTAGTTAAAAATTGGATTAAAGTGGCCTTTTTCCTTCTTGGACTGCCATAGTCGTGGTTTCCAGGAGGGGAGGGTGGGTGTCTGTATGTGAGAGCTCATGAAGAATTGACATCTAAAAAAAACCATTAAGAGCTCTTCATGGTGGTCATGGAAAAGTAACAGTGTCTGCCAGGACCACAGGGGTACACAGTGGATGCACATGTTTGTAGTGACAGTGCAACTGCCCTGAGCATCCTCACATCTTCTGTGCAATGCGTGGTATGGGGCTGCTTTCGGTGCTGGATGTCAAAATGAAGTGTTGACATGGCTCAGATGTTGGATTTCCAAAGTGGCTGTTTCTATCTGCAGAAGGATAAAGTTGCACGTGTCATGGTTTAACCTTAGCTGGCAACTCTGCCCCACACAGCCACTCACTGGTGGGATGAGGAGAGCTTCAGAAGAGAGAAGGTGAGAAGATTCACGGGTTAAGGTAAGGGCACTTTAAGTAAAGCAAGGAATTAATTCGCCACTTCCCATGGTCAGGCAGGTGTTCAGCCACCTCCAGGAAAGCAGGGCTCAGTCATGTATAGCAGTGACTGGGGAAGACAGCTGCCATCACTCCAATGTCCTCCCCCTTCCTTCTTTTTTCCCCAGCTTTATGTGGTGAGCATGATGTCCTATGGTATGGATTATCCCTTGGGACAGTTGGGATCAGCTCCCAACTCCTGTGCACCCCCAGCCTCCTTGCTGGTAGGTTGAGGCTCAAGAAAGACCTTGACTCTCTAAGAGCTGCTCAGCAATCACTGACACATCCCTGTGTTATCAACACTGTTTTCAGCACAAATCCAAAATAGAGCCCGTACAAGCTGCTATGGAAGAAATTAACTCTATCCCAGCCAAAACTAGTGTAGCCTGTTAGAGATTGATTACCTTTCCTATTGTTTCTCAGTGACATGGTAGGACAGATAGCTTATGTGCTGATAAATTGTGGAATAACTTTGTCACTAAGCTACTGAGCATCTGTAGCAGGATATTTTGCTGAAATACTTCAAAACAAACCTGCATGAAGCAGTGCTGTTAGGTGCTCAGAATCAGAGACTGTCAAAACCAAGACAAACCACGAATCTCCTGTGTAGCTGAAGTAACTGGCAGGGTGTTTTCTTGTGTCTCACCAACCCCAGACTACACAGGATGCTCCAGTCCTGAGCACTTTGGTGCTGCAGTGTGGAGATGGGTTGAGCAGTACGCGACTGCATGAATGGGGATTTCCTTCAGGCAGCCCTTTGCACAGTGAATCACAGTCGGTACAGCAATTCTGGTTGCAGATGGAAAAACTGAATCTTGGTGTCTGTTGTGGCCAAGGATTTCCCCAAACAGTAATCAGTTCTGATAATTTCTAATGTGTTGGTTTTGGCCTCAGAAGCTCCATCCATTGCAGCTTTTGTGCCTGGTGTCCACTGCACAGAAGATGTTAGGCAGCCCTGTCTGAATGGGCTCATTTATCTCGGCAGGATTTTACATGCTGTTTCTTATAACTATCTTGACCTACACCCAGTGTGAGTAAACATGCTCTTCAGTAACGCAGAGGTCACTCTGGCGTCTGGAAACCTCACTGACTTACTCACTGCTCCTCAGCCTCGCCGGGGGGGGGGGGTTATTTGCAGCTTCATCTCTTGCACCTTTTCCATCTCCGATGTGCACTGGTGCCTGAGGGTGGATGTTCTTGTTGGTCCCCTGCCCTGGAGCTTGGTAACCTTCCTTCAATAGTATAAAATACAACGCAGTGCTAAGTGCTTGTTGCTTAATGCCTCTGCCAGCCCCTGGGAGGTCTTTGTAAGAACTAGCCAGGTTTTTAACCTTGAAGCAACCTGAATTGACCTGGTGAGATTTAGGATTACCTTAATCCTGCAGAGATGGTTACAGCGCTAGCACGCTTCAGACACAATTCTCGGTTTTGTTGTGCTGCACTTCCAGGATTCTTTCTCTACAGCTGTTTTATCAGTGCAGCCTTGTTGATGGAGGCTTGGCTTTGCACTTGTGGAAGTGCACCATGTGTTGCGAGGAGGTGCTGCTTTGTGTGTGTGGAGTAACAACCTCAGGACTCCCGCACAAGTATTTTGTGCTAAGCTTGGGCAATTTTGCATTTGAGTAAAATACTAATGTCTGTCTTAAGGTGAAACTGTTTCCTGTGAGTTGGTGGTGTTGCTGACTTGGGTGTAGCTGCCTGCTTCAGTGTGCCATGGGAATAAATGTACTGAGCCCTGGGGAGCAGAGACCTGGTACAGGGTCATTCCCCTTTCACTCCCATGCCATGCCCAAGGAAGGAGGTGTAGTTTGTCTCCTGTCGCTTGGTTTCGAGCCCCGATCCAGGAGTTTCTCAGCAGTGTGGCAAAGGCAGGATGCCTCCTTTGCGCCCCTCCTTCCCTCCCTCATTTAATAGAAATCCACTTTCCCGCACGTTCACTCCCCACTGCAGGGACTTCCCTTGACAAGTCATTCCCGAACGATTAATCAGCACGGGGGCAGCCTACGTTGCCCCGTCCCCATTGGCTCCCGGTGCTTCCCTCCTCCGGTGCTCGGCTCTGGGGCAGCGGGGTGAGTGGTAGTGCAGGTCCAGGCCTGCAGCCCTTCCCACGGTCCAATCCCACGCTGCCTGGCCCTTTCTGGGAACACTCCCGAGCTGCCTGTTGCCCATGGGGTCGGTACACCCTCTCTGCAGGGTGCTGCTGTCCTGGGGGATGGGGGCTGCTGTGCACCCGGAGCCGTTGTGGAGCAGGAATGTCCCGTTGCCTGGTGAGGTGTGAAGGGGCCGCGGCCCTGCTCCTGCCTGGCTGCCCCGAAGTGCGGAGCTCTGCAGTCGAGGGAACTTAACATCAGCCAACACAACGTGGGGCGCATCCCCCATCCATAGCCGCGGTGTCCCGGCTGCTACCGGGACCGGCACCGGCGGGGTGCTGGGATGAGCTCAGCCGCAGGGAATGCGCGTTGCTGGGCTCGAGGGGCCGAGCTCACAGAGCCCTTTGTCGGGGCGGTTTTGGCAATGATGTCACGGACGATGGCGTGCCGCGGCAGGCCCTGTGTGCTCGGGACTGCCAGAGCCGCTTCTCCATGGCACGGTGGTTCCCATGGTGCGGAGTGCTTCGGCGCCCCGTGGCTGTGCCGGTTAACAGGGCAGGGTTTTGGGGTCAGCGCCGTGGTGGTGGCTGGCGAGGGGCTCGCTCGCTCTGAACAAAGCAGCACTCATGGAAACTTGCTGCTGTACAAAGGCTGAACATTCACACTCCAGGCTTTTTTCCCTCCCCTGAAAAGGATCTGGAATAATTAGCGCAGCATTCCCATATGTGGCGCGGCTGGGTATCTGCTCCGCGGTCCTGCAGCTGCAAGTGGGGACCTGCTTGGCAGTGAGTGACTGAGTGTGAAATAACCGGTGTGAATGGCAGCTCTTACTGTCCTGCGTTTCATCCTCCCTCTCTGCTAATCCTGCCGCAGCAGTGTGCAGGCAGCATGGAGCCCTCCTTGTGCCCAAGGTGAAGATGCTCCCCAGGAGCACTTGTGGCATGGTTGGATGTGCACTAATGCTCTTGCCTCAGGCTTTTCCTGAACACCGTATCAACACTTTCACTTTCTCATATCCATAGCTTGGTATATGGCTCTTAGGGCCACAGAAGCCCTAGGTATATGCAGACTGAAAGTATTAAGGAATTTGATCATAAGCCACCCGCAGTTCGACTTTTTTTCCCCACCCAGCCTAACAATTCCTCATTTTGAAATTCTTGACTTCTTCCAGCCCCCCTGGGTGTCTTCAGTTTCTCTTGGAGAAGCTGCATTGGTTGCTGTTGCTGTTACACTGTGTGCTTTAACTTGCTACATGCTATGCCTTTCTCTTCTGTATGTGAGATGTAAGTGGTCTCTGGATGCCCATTAAGAAGTCAGGCAGAACTATTTTAATCTGTGCTTCACTTTTTTGAGCTTCGTTGGCTTGATTCTTTTTATTCTTTTCTGTATTAAAAGTCTGTATGTTTTTGTTGTTTCTTGCCAAACCTACGCTGAAAGAACTAGTTTTGAACTCAATTTTACAGTTGCCTGTTCCACCTCGTAAGGCATCTTTTCCAGAAGCCCAACATGTACCAGCAGACAATACAAGGTGGTGGATGCGCTAATGGCCTGAAGCTCTCTGATCTGAATAGCTTCAAATGAGTTAAAGTAAAAACTATTGAAAAACCTCGGAAGTGTAATGTTTGGTCTTTTGAATCATGACTGTCACAAAGAAATCTTTATTTTGTTAATAACCAGACACACTGGTTAGCATAGAGGAAAATGATTTTTGTCCCCTTGCAACAAAATAAAAACCTGTCACCTTTTTGCATCCTCCTGCTTGTGCCCAGACCAGCACTCAGTTACAGTTCTTACAGCTCTCCTTTGAGTCATTCTTCCTCTGAGAAACTCACCTTGGAAGATGCTTAGTGGATCTGCTGTATCATGATGTATCACTTGCACTTCCTGAAGGTGAGCTTCCTCAGGTGATGAATGCCCTGAGGCTCATTAGTGGAGCTGGCCACTGGCTGAGCCTTGGCTGGGTGCAGGAGCTAAGCTGGGAGCAGATGAGCTGAAAGCCTGCGGGTATGCAGGTAGGCTTAATGCTGAGAAACAGCTCTCCTATGGGTCACTGCTGAGGAGCAGGGAAGCAATGGGGCTGGAGCATGTTGCTGTTAGAGGCTGGCAGGTCACAGCTAGTCCATGAAGCTGGCCTGAATTCAACTGCGTGGTGCCAACTGTATGCAATAAGCACAGCATTGTGCTTTTCACAGCCCAGGCTGGCTG
The DNA here is from genome assembly GCA_032466535.1 of Forpus xanthops. Classification (NCBI taxonomy): domain Eukaryota; kingdom Metazoa; phylum Chordata; class Aves; order Psittaciformes; family Psittacidae; genus Forpus; species Forpus xanthops. The sequence continues at coordinate 61,311 of JASSUY010031752.1, read as the reverse complement.
CATGGGGCCAGGCAAAAGCTATGGGCCAAGCCCCAAGAAACTGTGAGGTGGACATGAGCTTAAGGGTCTCCGGAGGAAGTGGCTGCAGTGTGTTCTTAAAGCGCAGAGGAACCCGTGTAATTGATTTAAAGACATATTATCCCTACAGAGGATGCCGCTAATGTCTTTAGCAGGCGTGGTAAGCTTGTGAACACATACTGTATGCTTCAGCAAAGAATTTCCTTAGGCAGCTTGCTCAGCTCCATCTCATCTGCATACTTCTGTTTGGCATGCATGAGTGCGGAGCAGAGCTTTCGAAGAGCTCTGTTCTTTGTGGAGTTCTCACTGTTGCAGAAGATTAAACCCTAGTGAGAGCTTATTTTTTTTGTCCCTCAGCTGCTACAGCTGATTAACAGTAGACAAGAATAATTAGAGGTGGGAAAATGCTTGGAAACTTCAAGGTGCAGGGATTTAAAATTCCTACAGCTTCTACATAAATGATCCATAACTGAGCTGAACTTTGTGTGCTATACCAAGTTCCTTCCATGTCTGGAAATAAGGATAAGGGCTCCTGGTGAGACTGCTCCTTTGTGTAGTATTAAAGGAGCATACATGTCTGGAGGTTCTTCCATCTGGTGCATAAACCAGAATTTTAAGTAGGGAAGACACTGAGATTGGAGAGTGAGCACTTCTTAAAGAAGCTGGATGTGGGTGTCACATGTGAAGATTAGCAAGCTTTGCCCAAACTGTGAAAAAGAGAGTGTTGACTACAGCCTCAACCAAGAAACTGCTTTAAAAAAGAAATTTGTCACTCAAAAGTTGCTTTTTCAGTCCTTCATTTGTTTCACAATGCTTTGAGCAGTCTGTATTGCTAGCTCAGTTTAGTAAGGAAGCGGTCTGCTCTGGTAGCTTATCTTGTTTCCCTTAATTGTCCAACAGAAAATGACTTGCAGCTCTGCTCTAGGGCAGGGTTCAAGGAGCATTGCCACAGTTCTTGTACTTACTCTGATGCAAAGCAGGCTTGCACATGAGCAAAAGACACTGCTCACAAACTTGTTTGTAACACTGGGGCTTTTTTTGAATTGTAGAATAGTTTTGAAGAGACCTAGTGAAGGTCATAGAATTCAAGCCATGTACTGCAGGTAAAGTTTAGGGTTCTCTGCTGGAGGACATGAACTTGCAACCTTCAAATCAATGCCAGGCTTCAGTTCTGGCACATGCTCCTGGGGCAGCTGCAAGCACAGATACAGAGGACCAAGCTCTGCAGCAGTGGCAGTTTTCCACTTGGTAGGTTGGGTTGGGAAGCGTTTTGTGGCCCAAGTCATAAAAATGACAGACGTTTGTCTCAAGATGGTCATATTGCTGGTTCAGGCTAGTTATGCTGCTGGCTGAAGCCTAGGCACTTTAACATCTTCCTTTGTGCTTTAAGGAGTGTGATATTAACAGTCCAAGTGTAACATATCATATTAATTTTTAGTATAGAGCAACAATTATAAATCAGCTTGAGCAGTTACAACTTGGTTCCTTTTCAAGACTGAGACTGGTGATTTGTTATGCTGGCCTATGGAATTGCCATAATCCATTTTTTTGGGCCAGTTGCCACTTAGTTAATAGGATAATAAAATGGTAAGAATTACAATCTAGACTCAGAGGTGCGATGGGGGAAGCAAACAAGCTCTGGTTCAGTCTGTTTTCCTCTTCACCCTACCAGGCAGGCACTTAGATTCTAATAGCTGACTAAGAAGCAGGATACTCCTACATAAAACTTAACGTTGTAGGCTATATATAGGCTTTTTTTCACCAAAGAGTGAGTGCTCGCTTGTTCAGTGCTGGTGTTGATTCTGCAGAACAGCTTATGTCTGGTTGGCAGGTTTTCCCTGCAGTCAGCCTGCAGGTCGTGTCGAGCTGCATCCCAGCACCAGGACCTCTCAGCAGCAGGCGGACTGCAGCCTGACCCTGCAGATGGCTTCTGCCTGCGTGCAGCTGGATGAGGGCTGCATCTTGTTAGATGGCAGTTGCTGTTTTGTTGACATTGGATTACGTACTGTTACAGGAGGACAGCAAGTTGGAGTAACTGAAACTAAAATGCACGTTGAACAGTGTAGGTGGGAATGAAGATCTGTGTTAAATCCAAACTTGAGTGTTTCTGCTTTTTCTTCTTGCTGGTTTAGGACCGTGTGTCCAGCTGTGATAACTTGCAGAACGTCTGAAAGTGGTCACTAAAAGCATTAAAGTATTTGGAGTCTGCAGCAGAGTATCAGTAGGACTTGGCATGTAACAGCCCAAAACTTCTTTGTTTTAATAAAAAAACAAACCAAGCCCACCAAAACCCTCACCCTTTCCCTGTTCTAGATGGCACCTCTAAAGTTGGTTGTCTGTGTCCCAGGTTGAGATGAAGACTTCCCAGGTACTGGTCTGAGGCAGGTGAAAGGTTGTGGGGCATGGATGGATTCCTGCTTCGTGCCTGGGCTCCCCATAAATGCGTGCTTTGAAAGTACAAGTGAGGTGGCTGTCAGCAGATATCCTGCTCTGGTCCAGTGGCATGACTCACCTGGGCAGGAACTTTGATCTTCAAAGCACACATCTCCTACTGGGTACAGTGAAACAGTGAGTGCATTCTGGCATGCATGCAAGTGCATCTTCCAGATGTCAACATAAGCACTGTAATGTGAATAAAGCAAATGATGCACATTACCACCTTTCTCCAAGAGAAGTTACATTAAAGCTGTCTACAATGGTGCTGTGAAGAGTTTGTTCAGCCTGGCTAAATTATCTTGGTGGCTGATATGTGACTGCTCACTTCCTCCAAGCCACGGGAAGGCAAGGATCCGGCGGCTGTCGCCTGCCTGGAGAGGATCCTTTAATCTGCGGAAACTCGCCTGGTGCCATGGAGTAAACGCACACCCTTCACTTCAGCTGAAAGCAGACAATTTGTTCCTGTCTACCTAATTCATTGACGCTGAAAGCCAAACACTGCTGGTGGTGGAGGTGCCCCCTCCTCGACTGTGATTCTGAAGCACTGACCACAAGTGTGCCATCTCTGTGTTGTAACTTTACAGTAAACTCCAGAGAAGCAATTGAGAAACATGGCTTGAAAGGCACTGCAGAGCTGCACAGTATAGGTGGTGTGAGTAATAAGTATGCCTCAAAGTAGCTGTAGTAGGAAAGCAGTGTTTCAAGATCTGCTGTTGATGTAATCCATTTTCCACTCTGTGATGGCCAGAAAAAAGTGTCTTGAAGCAGACCAGGGAATAGGGAGAATCCAGTGGAAAACCAGCTGAGCTGGGGTGCACAGCAGTGCCTGCAGTAATGATTGGTGGTGCTTAAGTGTCATTGGAAACACGTTTTTTTTTTTCCACTGTTCTAAAACTTTGGCAGTATTACACTGTCAGTGTGCACTCAGAGCTGATGAGGGATGCTTGCAAATCTGGTTGTACTATGAGGGTTTCATGGTTCTCTGGGCCAGTGCTGCCCTTCTTGTGCAGGACCTGTTCATGGATTCTTCTCTTCCTGGGTGCCACTTGCATCTTAATTCCTGAGAGATCTTGAGGAGAATGCGCTGAATGTTTTCAGCCAATTAAAAAGGCAGCACTGAAATAGAGAGGTTGAATGCTTGGGTGGAGCTGAGCTTACACCAGCACTTGGAAGCCATGCCTGCTTTGGCTGGACTCTAGTTTCTTCTGGACCATGGAGGGTCTTTTTGTATCATAGTAGAGATTGTGAGCCAGGATTGAGCTGCTGGTGGGGTCTCCTGGAGCTGGGAGCAGGGTACCTGTGGGAAGGGATCTCAGGTTGTTCTCCTGGGTGCTGATAAGGTCTCCTGTCCTGCCCAGGAGTATTTCTCCCTCCCTCTTCCCCACCCCAAATGAAAGCAGACAAACCCTCCTACAAGCAGGCTTGGAAAAAATTACATCATGAGATCCCTATGCCTGTCAGGAAGCTGGGAGGCTGCAAGAGCTTGCTAACTGTGCTAACAGAGTACAGTTGTGGGATGGCACCAGCCCCGGGGAGGAAGAGCTGTCCCATTCCTGTGGTGACCTTTTCCTGTCACTGGGACCACGGTCTGGGGCTGGCCTCTCTGGACGAGGCTGATGAGATGGGATATTCTTGCTCTCGATCTGAAGCTGTCTTGTATACAGGCTCTGTTTCCATGGGTCAAGGACCACTGCCCAGCCGTGCCTTCACAGATGATGATGGGGTGCCAGAGGAAGCTCTGATCATGCGGCCGAGTGGTGCAGTAACCACAGTGCATCCGCTTATAGACATTATCTATGTGCTGTAAATATGAAATGAGCCATTCTTTATCTCAAGTAACGTGCGGGTAGCAGTGTGCTCGAGGTGATTCTGTCCCATCAGCTTTCCTCCCTGGGAGTGCTGGATGGCTTTCTAAAGCCAGGTTACTTGTAGCATGCTAAATCATGCTGTGTCCGCTCCGGTAAAAATGCCAATGTCAGTGTAAATCTGAAACTGAAGCTCGGAGGTGTTCCTGGCCCAGAGCTGCAGTGTCTGACTGTATGCTGCAGTGCTGCGGTGTGAGCGGGTGGTACCTCTGCAGGGGTGCAGGATGGAGGTGCTGCAGGCACGGGGGCTCACACCAACACTCTGAGTTTTGCACTCTGCCGCCACTGATTCCAACTTGCAGAGCTCAGGCACTGTGGTGAGCTTGTCAGCACAGCACTGCCTCCTTATCATATAAAGTGTAGCTCTTCCTCCTGCTCCGGTATGAGTTCTTTCAAGAAAGCTTTCCTTAATAGATTGCAAGGGAGCGTCTTCTTTCTAATGACCAGTCTGCAGTTCAACTGGAAAGAGGGGGGAGATGGGTTACAGCGAGAATGTTTAGTTGTTGCTAAGAGACAAACTATTGAGTGGTGCAGGCTTTTACCTTGAAACCTGTAATTAAAATCCAGCGGGGCTTAATCACCTCACAGATATCTACTGTTTATCTCAGACTGGATGTGGAGTCATCAGTGAGCAGTCAAGTGGCAGACACTTATCATAATCCTGTAAGATTAGTCTAAACTCACGGGTTTTGTAGTAAAAAGCCCTAGTGCAACTAAAATCTGAGTATAAACCAGGCTTTTAACTATCCAGAGAGGCCAAATGCACCTCAAGGTCTGATGTTTCAGTATTATCTGTTCAGGACATACCGCCCTATTGTGAAACCATGTAAATATTAACTACTTCACCTTAGCATTGGGTTAAAGGGAACACACCCTGGTGCTCACTGTTCTCCGTGGCTATTCTGTATAATCACTTGTTTTGAAAGTCAGATCATTTTGTATTGATAAGATGGTATTGGGTTGCTACTGTGGTTTCTGTAGCTGAAGAGGCACAAGTGAGGCATGCCCGTGGATGTTGGGCATGGTGAGGCTCAGCTTAGAGGACTCTCTACATGTTAACACTGTGAATTCAAGCTGAAATAGGCAATTGAATTATCACACACTTTTCTTTTGGTATCTGTGACTCAGTAAGATCCCTTTGCATTCTGGCAGCATGAAAGTCAGTTTATACCGCTGAACTTGTCTTTACTTCAGCATCTGCTCCAGGTGCTGGAGAGCAGACAAAAGCTTCCAGGCGACTTGTAGCTTCTGTGACTAAAAAGGAGTTTCTGCAACAGTTTTCACTGAAATGGAGGAAAGAATAGAAAAAAGCTGTGCTGTAACCTGCTGCTGTGAATGAAAGGATCTGTCAGGCTGAGGGCATTCCGAAACATTGCAGGAGATCCCTGGTTTGGGTGAGCTTGGACAAACTGGAGCTTTTGCAGATGTAATACAATCTGAGTAGCAGCTACAGTCTGAAAGGGAGTACATTCAATTTGTGACTCACTAAAACCAAAGTAAATTGCAAGAGTATTCACAAAACTGTAGAGGTCACTTCATAAGGCCAAACCTATGTCACGAAATGCCCTGCCCCTTCAGACAGCTTCTTACAACAGTCTGATCTTGATACCATAGTCTTAGCTGCGTGGTGTGTCTTAAAGTAGAGCTGCAGTGGTGATCAACTTTTGCTAGGCTAGAGCACAACATGGAAAAGCCAGAGCTGGCTTTTCCTTTTCTTCCAACTCTGCAGTTGTAGTGTGAAGGGATGACTTTTTGTGCAGGCAGGATGTGATGGTGCACAGGATGCTCAATGGGCCTCCACTCTCCACTTTGCCATTTGTGCGCAGGTCATGATATGTCTGGATTTTGTTCCGATTCCAAACTCTGGCTTTCCTGGTCTTCATCATATAGCACTTTTTTTTTTTTGGTATCATTTTCAGTGCAAACTATTGCTGCATGTGAGGAGGCATGTTGCTCTATATAAATGTGGTTTCCTAAATGGTGCTTTTAACAACCCCTGTTGGGATGCTGTTCTTGTGAACTCCGTCACATGCTGTTTGGCCTCTTTCATAAGATACAAATGCCATTAAATATAACAGGTAGCACTTATCATCCAAATGCAAAATACCAGAGAACTTAAACTACCAACTCTTCTAAGCTTAATGCTGTAAAGCTTCAAGGGCAAGTCACACAACCCTTGGAGAGCACAGAGCTCTCAAGGCAGCTGGAGAGCACTGAGTGCTTGGACTCCTTTCTTCCTTCCTGTCCAATACAGGGCATGAAGAATGATGTCTCTGCTTAAGCAAGTGTCTGCAGTGACCTGGGTTGCTTTTCTTGTCCTTGATTACCTGAGCATGAGTGCAGGCACACTATTTTAAAAGCATGCCTCTTTAGGGTGGGAAATGAACAGTTATGTGTCTTTTGTCTTCCAGATAGTAAAGCCATAGTTGATGGAAACTTGAAGTTGATCCTTGGCCTGATATGGACCCTTATCCTTCACTACTCCATTTCCATGCCAGTGTGGGAGGATGAAGGTGATGATGATGCAAAGAAGCAGACCCCTAAGCAGAGGCTGCTGGGCTGGATCCAGAACAAAATTCCTTACTTGCCAATCACAAACTTCAATCAAAACTGGCAGGATGGCAAAGCACTGGGGGCTCTTGTTGACAGCTGTGCTCCAGGTAAGTCCTTTGGTCTGATGGTTGATGTTCTTGCTTGCTGTCCTTGTGACTGCTCTGCAGTTCTCATGGAGGAGGTTTTCAGTGCTGAGCTGGAGACAAGAGTGAGAGTTTCAAGAAAACTCAAGTCCAAAGAGGCTAGCTGTGGGAAGCAGCAAGTTGTAAATGACTTGGCCAAGAGGAATACTGGCCTAAAGCAGAATGTGATTGCATTATTGGAGGTGCCAGGTCTAAGCTTTGTATTGGGTGCAAGGGACAAAGGTGCAAATGCTGGCTTCTCGATGCAAGAAAGACTTGTTCTCACAGCAAGTGCCAACAACCTTTCAACTTCAGGGCGCAGCAGGAGGCTTCATGTGTTCTGCTGAAATAGGATTGCAGAGGGAGCACAGAGCAGCCAGAAGCTGTACACTGCCTGATACTTCAGTGGTTAGCAAGCTGAGGCTGTGCTACTTAAGGCGAGTAACTTGATGAAGTGTGAAAAAGGCACAATTTCCTCACCTTCTTGCAAAACAGCCTTGCTAATGCGATTGCTGGTGTTCATCTAATACAATCTGGGGTGCTATAGCAAGCAATTTCAATTTTCTTTTCCAAATTTGCTGCAGGAGAGCCAGCGAAATATAAAGGATGACTTAATGTATTCATCCTGAATTTAGAGTGGTGTCTTGCACAGCTTAAATTTAAATCAGTGCAGTTGTGTGACAAGCTATATATTATTATTATTTAGTTGATAGGCAGGGTGATCTTTCTAATTTGGTTTTACTGACTGTGCCGTAAGGGCCTGTGTAGATGCTAGCTGTTGTTAGCATCGTTTCAGTGAGTAGCACCCCCTCAACTTGTTTTGGCTACTTCTGCAAAGTTCTGAATGTCTTTCTTTATAGCAGTGTAATACAAGTGGCAGTGGGGCTTGTGCTTGGTTTCTTCAGCAAGGGAAGCTCCGTTGCAGATAACCTCTAATAACTGAAATGTGCTTGCAGGCCTGTGCCCTGACTGGGAGAGCTGGGACCCAAAGAAGCCCGTTGACAATGCCCGTGAAGCCATGCAGCAGGCAGACGACTGGCTGGGTGTGCCACAGGTGAGGCTGTGCGAGCACTGGGATGCAGGCTGCCTGCAGGAGCACAGTGCATAGCTCTGTGCTTGTGACTGGCTTTGTTTCAAACTGAGCCAAGCAGGTGAGGTTGCTTAGACACTTCCAAAGGTTGCAGTTTACTCATGTGAAGTTGCCTGAGAAAGGGTAAATTGTAATGAAACACACTATTGCATTTCAGAACTCTGGTTGTAAGGTTTTGTGCAGGTGTCTCTGCAGAAAGCAGCTGGTGTTACAGCATGTATGATGGGGGAAAAAGTAGAGTGGTGCCTGCTCTGTTAGTCCTTGGAGTGAGTCTTTTGCTGCACTGAATTCCACAGTTTAAAAAAGCAGCCCTCACCTGGCTTAGGAAATCACCTGCAAAGATGACTTTCAAGCACAGAGCAATGTATTTGCAAACAAGATTGTTTTCATGCTGATAAAATTGGTTGGAATAACTGAAGTCCCTGAAACTGTTGGAGCAGCTTGTGTTGTGGAGCAGGAGAGAAGAGCCTGGTCACAAGTTTCACTTTGCAAGTGCTGCAGTTCAGAGCTCTAGCACTCAGGATTAGGAATTACTAATTCTTTCAGTTTTAATGATCCCCATTTTGCTTTTTGAGGGGAACGTAGCTACCACCATCTTGCCTTGCTGTCATTTAATTTGACACAGTCTCCTAAAAACCCCTAATAATCGACACACAAAAAGCCTCAAAACCACATTGGGGCCATAATGAGCTTCTTTATTTTCTTGCCATGAGATAATAAATGGTGCTGTGTGTATCAAAGGGAAAATAAATGTAAGAAATTGCAATAGCATGTGGGAGTTTTGAAATGTAAGACTGTGTCATAGCTGTGTTTCTGTGTTGTCATGTGGTAACTAAGCACTGGTACAATATACTTAATTGTGCTGTCTTTCAGGTTATTACCCCTGAAGAAATTATCCACCCTGACGTGGATGAACACTCTGTAATGACTTACCTGTCCCAGTTCCCCAAGGCCAAGCTGAAACCAGGAGCTCCTTTAAAGCCCAAACTGAATCCAAAGAAAGCAAGGGCTTATGGCAGAGGTAAGGACTTGGTGAGCTTAACCTACACAGAGCATTTAACTCTTCAGAAAGCTGGGTGGGGTTTTTCGCTTGTGTTGAACTCCAGACCTACAGTAACTGACTTCAAAGTTTCACTTGTATACTCTTGGTGTGGTGCCTAGTTTCAGAAATAGGTGGATATAGTCCAAAAGACACTCCTAGTTCTAACATGTAAATTCCCCAAAGTCTCTGAACCTGTTCTGCAAGCTGCCAGCCTTGCAGTCACAGCTGGAAGAAGTAGCATGATATGGAGCTAAAACAACCTTGGTGTGAAATTTAAGCCAGCAGTATTGCTGCTGACAGTCGTTGATCTAGCAGTGAATGCTTCTTGTGATAAAGTGCTCCTTTAAAGAGGAAAAACCTCTTTACATCTGTATGTGTCTCTGAGCAGGCCCTCTCTAGAGAAGGTTTCCAGTTTCCCAGGCTTGATAGCAGATGTGTATTAGGGTAGACTAATTCTAAGTAAGTTATTTGTATCTGTCAGGAGGTGTGAATGTGCAAAGGTGGGTTGTAACACTTCAAACACTAAATAGTGCCGAGCCTTTGTTGTAAAGGCTGTGTTTGCTAATTGAAAAGACTTGTCCATAGATGCTTATACAACTGTGCATCTACATAGGCATTCTTCTTTCTAACTTAGCTTTTAAATGGATAATTTCCTGTGACTTCTGATGTGGTCTACTCCAGATTGGAATACAGTCACAGCTGAATGAATAACACATTTTTACCTTTAATATGCTTGGTATGCAGCAAAACTTCACTGAAACTTTGCTCTTTGTTTTCCATTCCATCTCTTTTTTCTTTTTTAAACTTGATTTTCTATTGAGACTGAACTAATGGAATAAATGGACATGGTCACTATCTGTTCACTGAAGGACAGTCGTTATAGTCAGAAGTGGGTTTTAGCACTTACCCTGCTTGGGGTTTATGCCCTTCATTGGTGCCTTCCACAAACCACAATACATAGTCACATTTGTCTGACCCCGAATGTGTAGACTGCCTGTACTCCACTTACTGTGTAAATGACGGATCAACCTGCCTCAGTCTGTAAAATCTGGGTTTAGCAATTTTCTTATTCTTTCAAAAACTGGAATTACTTTGGCATCTGCTTCCGTGCGTACAGTGCTCTGGAGCCATTGTAATGTAAATTGTGAAGGGGGAGCAGGTCTACCTGAAAAATTGGTGTTTTCTCAAAGCTAATTGCCAAAACAGGGTCACTAAATATAATTAGCAGTTCTGACTACTGGCATACGTCAGAACTGAAAGCTGACTCCAGCAGCAAGGGCTCACTACTAAACTGGGCAGGGTCTTTTGGACAGATGAGTAACAGCTCTTCATGCTTCCAGAGAAAAGTGACTGCAGGTGTGAAGTGGGTCAGTCTTAGCACTGGTTATTGTTGTTTTTCCATGTAAGTTGCTTGTAACTTCCCATCATGAGTCTTAGTGGTAGCACAAGTCCCTGGACACTGTGGTGGTTTACTCTGAGGGCTGCTGTGTGTAGACCTGATGTGAAGTGAGCTTGCAGAGGTGCTGTACAGAATTGTGTGGATCCTCACTGATGCACTGTGAGTTTTCCTTTAACCAGCAAAGCAGATCCCTGATAAAAGCAAAGTCCAGAAGTTGCAATGTAGGATAAGAAAGTGCTGTGACTAATGCTGTCCTGACTGAAGCTGTCTGCTGAGGATAAGCTATCCTTCTTGTTGTGCTTGCAGAAAGAGGGATACTTAACTCGAATACTATATCCTCATGCTTGTGTGGTGGACTGAAGATACACAGAGTGAATTTATAGCTGTTTAAACTAGATGATAATCTAGGGCTTAGTTTGAAAGAATGAATATGTCAATTGTTAACACCTTATCAAAATGCTCAGATTTCCTAGTAAAAACATGATCTTCCTTGCTTTGCTCTCAAGTTATTGTTTTCTGAAGATAAACAAGTTCAGGAATTCTGTTGTTCACAACCACTTCCTTTATAATCTATCAGACGTTGCACTTTCCACTAATTGTGCGATGGAGCAGCAGTGCCCACGGTTTTATGAATAAGCCAGCGAGTAATTCCCTTGGAAGGAAGGGTATATGTGTTTGGGCTAGTCTGGAACTGGCAACTTTGGGAAGTTCTTCCACCCACTCAGTCTGACACCATCATGACAGGTGTCATAACCTGGGGCTATGTGTAGGGAGATGATGAAACCCTGCTGGTAAGTGTTTGCTGTAGCAGGCCCTGTGCTGAGGAATAAGGAAACACTGATTAAAAGTGAAGTGGAAGTGGCACTGAATTGCAGGATTTTCATGGTTTAAAGAGGTTCCTGCGTGCCATTTTTACAGGGTTCACTCTGGCAAGGTTGTTTGAGCAGCTTTCAAAGATCTGAGCAGTGTCTGTACAACTGAGCTCTGAAAGTGGAGTAAAACGTGACAGTATACATAAGAACAGTCTTGCTTTAAAAAATCTTTCACCCTTGGCTCAAGGGCAGCACTTTTACCAAAAGGCTTCCCAAAATTTATCTTCTGCCCTCCTTCCCTGCCCTTCCAGTAGTGCAGGATCATTGCAGCATTTAGCTGTGTGAAAGAGAGCAAATCCTACCGCACATAGCCCTCAGTGTCAATTGATCACTCACAGGCTATGGAGTTGACCCTCCATACATTGCTCAGGCAAACCTGGTAACTTGCTTTCACCTGACACCAGATGCCAGCTGAATTCCTGACTCGTCCAGAGATCCTGAGATGGGTTGAGCCACAGGGATTCAACCAATTTTTACAAATGCTGTTAGTACAACAGCAGGGATGATTGTGAATGTGATGCTCCAGGCAGCTGGTGAAGAGGCCTGGGGAAGCTGGTGCTGGGGGCTTGTGTGAGAGAATGGATTGAATGGCTTGCAGGTAGCCTCCAGACTACCTTCTGGGTTTTGTAGCAGCAGCTAATGTACAGCTCTGTCTGTCTCGTAGGGATTGAGCCTCATGGGAACATGGTGAAGCAGCCTGCCATCTTCACGGTTGATACCATCAGTGCTGGGCAGGGAGACCTGATGGTCTTCATAGAGGATCCGGAAGGAAACAGAGAAGAGGTATGTGTGTTAAATATTTTGTGTGGAAAAGTAAAGCTGGTCTGAATTCTGAAGTTTTTTCAGTAGCCTTCATCTTTCACAAGTGAGGTCTTAACAGATAAGTAATCTAACAGGAAATTGCAAAATGCTATCTATCGAAAGCGCAAGCCTGAAGATTTTCCTCATAATTGCCTTACTGGATGAACTTGAGAAAAAAGTCACGATCTGCAATTGAGCAACACAACTCCAGTGTCCGGTAGTTGTAGTGCTTTAGCTTGACTAGCCAAGTGTCTATGTTTTTAGATAACATACATCACTAAATCACTGTCTGCCCTTACTCATTCTGCAAGAATGGCTAAAGCAGCTATTTAGATGCCATGAATCATTTTGAGTTAAAATGCTGGTTTTAATGTTTATAGAAACTTCTCATCCAAGTGCTCCACTTGATCATGTTACAACATTCCAGAAAAATACAGCTGTACGTTGGACTTCACGTCTCCTCAGTTTTGGCTTGCCTTAGTAAAGCAGTTAACAGCAAGGAAAAGGGCTGGGGTGGGGAGAAGGTAGCTTGCTTCATCTCATGAAAAAATAAAACCAGTGGGGTTTTTCCATATGAGAAGAGGAGGTAACAAGGATCCCTGCTCTCATAGCAACAAGTCTGACTCTGGAAATAGTTACAATATCAAGTGCTACCCAGACAAGTCTTAGGTTGGTGTGTGTAGGCATAGCTTAATGGTGCATGCATTTTTTTTCTCCTAGGCAAAGATAACACCGTCCAGTGACAAAAACAAGACCTATTCAGTCCAGTATGTGCCAAGAGTTACCGGACCTCACAAGGTGGGTTGTGCGTCAATAGCTAGTAATCTCTTGCTATATGTGCTCCTCTTCTGGTTATTAACTTGAGCCCCTGAGGGCTGCCTGTGTGCTGGCAGCATAAGTCACTTGGGGCATCCTAAAGAAAGGTAACCTGGTGTGACCTAAATTCTCCATCTAGGCTACTGGTCTGCCCCCTTCTCAAGGTGAAAGGGGGGGTGTTTGTGTATCAGGTGCTGCAGTTGACTCTCCACTTATGTGGGGCCACTGCAACTCATTAAGCCAGTTTTATGAGTTGTCACAGACACACAGAGGAAAGTGCCAGGTTGTTTCTATAAGGTGCTTCTTTGTTCATGATACTGTACATCATAGGGGCTGTGCAGAGAAGGTTCCCCACACAGCTGTCTCCCAGGATGCCTGCAGAAGCAGGTTTATGGCTGATCCCATTGCTTGGCACTGTCTCAAGTGGCTGGTCCCACAGCCAGCTTGAAAAGACAGATGCAACTTCTGCTACCACTTCCTCTCTGGATGGTGATCTACCTCTTACTGACACAGCCAGATTCAAGCGTCACCACTTCAAGGGGGTGGCCATTAGTTCTGCTGCATGGACAGGATGAAGGTTGTGGGGTAGGGTGGTCTGAGGCATAGACTCCGTGCAAGGAATGCAGATGTTTGAGCCCCTGCTTGGCTGTGTGGCAGTAATACAGAGTTCTGCCTCTGCTCAGTGGGTCAGAGCTGACACTATCTGTCTTTAGGTTTCAGTGTTGTTTGCTGGGCAGCACATCTCCAAGAGCCCATTTGAAGTGATTGTTGACAAAGCCCAGGGAGATGCGAGCAAAGTAACAGCAAAGGGACCAGGACTGGAGGCAACAGGGAACATTGCCAACAAGCCTACCTACTTTGACCTCTACACAGCAGGTAAGCAGGGTGAACAAGTGCTGAAATCTTGCAGCTTCCTCAAACGTGAGGAGAACCTGAGCCTGAGAGGAATAAACAAACTGAAAAGTGAATGAGTGTTTGCAGCCTCATCAAGTTCAGAGGTGAAATAGCAGCCAGGCTGCTCTGGAGACTTCAGCTCTGTATGAAACATTTGAAGTATGGAGCTGAGCTGGGGCAGGAAGATGCTAAGCATTACCCAGATATTTGCCACGCACTTGCTGAATGGCAGCAAGCAAGTTCCTGGCTGATTTCTTCCCCAAACTCATTTTAAACAGGAATGTGAAATGCCGACAGACCTCTGAAGGATGAACTGTGAGTAAACTGTAAACGCCTCATGCGTTCTGTATTTAGCTTTACAAAAGGACCTGCCGCGGTGCTACTTTGAGTTCATACTGCAATGACAAACTGGTTTCAGCCTCTATTGTAATTATTAGAGGGCTACTATCTTCATTAGGGCATCTCCGTCATGTGATTTGATGCCTATTATTAGGCCAATGCTGTAGCCTAGAGGAATGAGTCAATACGATGCTACAAATGCTAACTCATTTCGAACAATGTGAAACTATTTAGGGCAGTTACTTGAAGTATTTAAACACCAAAATATGCTGAGTAGCATATTTTAAATTACCTTCTGCCTAAGGGTGCTTGGAAATAAAATGAATGTGGTTACAGTGAGGGGAAGTGTTATGTTCTGCCTCTAATTGGGAGAGGGAGTGGTATGAATCATGTAAAGACATGTCTGGCCTCTGGAAGTGTCTGGAAAGCTGCATGATGGGTTGGATAAGATGTGAGAGAAGCAGGTGCCATAAAAGTGAATAGTTATAGTCCAGCAGAGAAGGATCCTTGTCCAGACCATCATGCACATTGCCCAAGCTCTTCACTTAAACTGCTTTAAAGCTTGAAAAGTTGAATTGACTGGTAAGGTTGTGGGCTAGCATGTGACAGAGGTGCTGCAGGGTGGTAGCAATAGGATAAACCAGGCTGTGTGTGTATTCAGTATTGTAATACTGTTGTGAAACCCTGTGGCTGGACCAGCAGAGCCCTGTCAGTTTGATGGCTTCATGGAGATGCCTCTGTCCTGTCTTGCCCCCTCCCCACTTGAATGTCTTGTTGCTGTCAGCAGAAGCTGAACATTTAGGCTGTGCCTGGAACTGGTAGCAGAGGGTGGCTGGCGGAGCACAGAGAGCTGTCTGTGATCCTAAAGGCAGTGTGTGTTGCTGTGGGGAAGCCAAGGCTCAGCTGGGCTTGTTTCCTTTGTAGGTGCTGGTGTAGGTGACGTGAACGTGGAAGTGGAGGATCCTCAGGGGAGAAACCTCGCTGAAGTTGCAATAGAAGACAAAGGCAACCAAGTCTACCGTTGCACCTACAAACCTGTTCAAGCTGGTCCTCACATTGTCAAAGTGACTTTTGCTGGGGAGGCAATTCCCAAAACTCCTTGCACTGTTCTCGTTGGAGAGGGTATGCTTTTTAAAAATGCACCTAAATGTAGTTGGTCACTTTTCTCTTTGGGTGTGATCACAGAATACGCCTGGTTTTGCCTGGGGCATTCTCTGTGCCTTCCGACATCTTGGACCTGATTCAGTGGGTCACCTGGGTATTCACAGGGTAAAACAGTGCTCTCCAACAGTAATACAGCTTTTGATGCTAAGAGTTTCCTTTCTGCCTAGACCTCCCATTAAGCTGCCCTTATTTTTTTTAAGTGTTTTATGCAGCTCTGCAATGTCTTGCTATTTCCACCTTTGTTCCTCAAATGACTATATTTACTGTTTTCCTCCTTAACTGACACCTAACTTGCTTTCTGTTCCGTCCTTACGTGCTCCTATGCTTTTAGATCTCTGCTCATCTCTCCTGAGCTACCCTCCATTTGTGGAATTTTGGACTTCACTGCTAATGGCTTCATAGTTGGTAAGAGGTGTGCAGGATGCTTCGTCATGTGTGCTTTCTGTAAGCTTCTTGCCTGCAGCTTGTTCTGGCCAAAAGGGCTTTTGTTTTTGTTGGGGTTGGGGAAGAAAGTTGCAAGTGGTATATGTCTCAGTCAGAGAAACTGGCTTAACCACAAGCTGCCTGACACAGTTGTGCAAGGGCTCTGTGAGCTGTTCCCACCCCACATAGAGCACGCTCCTGTATGCCACACTGAGTTTTCAGAGCTAGCAGATGGCATGTAATCTTTGCTTACTCCATCCAGTGTAGGATGCGAAGTGGTGCTGGCTGCTGCAGGGGCGAGGGTGGAACTTGTAAGCTATTGAAATGAGTGAAAACCTAATGAGCAGCTTGGCAGACTTGTGCTCCTGCTGTAAGCACGGTGTACTGTGGGGAAATGCATGTTGGGTTTACACTGCTGGGAAGCTGTCATTATTTGTAAGTCTCTTCAAACCCCTCAGGTTTCTGGAGTTGAGGACCTCGTCATAGCTCAGATTGTGTAACAAAAACTGTTCATAAGTGCATGTTCTTATTTATGTAGCCACTCTGCAGGCCTAGAGAAGCACTTAGAGTAAAGGGGTCAAGCATAAGCTTAAGTTCAGCCATATGTAACCTACTGCCCCTGCACATGGCTGCTTTGGTCTGCACAAGGCTTGATGGCTTTGCTTCTGAAAGTGTGAGCTGTGACAAGGAGGGGGTTTTGGTGTGACATCTCTTGACAAAACACATGTAGAACTCTGCAGTTATTCCAGGCGTATGCTTCTGAAAGACCAGCACAATAATACGGTTCATGGGGGCTTATCTGCAAAGGGAAGCTTCACCCCATGCTGCAGTGTGCCTCCCAGTGCAGAAGTTGTCAAGAAGATTGTGCCTAGTATGGAGAATATCTGTATGTGATAGCCATGTAAAAGTTTTGTACTGATAACTGGCGCCAAATTGGAAAACAATAGTGCTTCAGAATTTGTTTTAATTTTAAAAGGTGGCCCTCACAGGGGGTCAGTATTGTCTGCCTGCACCTACTGCCCAAAAGCCATGGGACATAGACAATGGCTGTGCAGACTCCCGACTGTCTGCCTTAAGTGTGGTAACATTAAAACTTGTGCTGAAAGCTAAGCTGTGGTTCTGAGTCAACACTAATCTGAAGGTTGTTCCAGGATGGCTACGCTACGTGTATATTGAGAATGAAAGATGGTATTGATGTCTGAAATTCCCTTGCAGCCTGCAATCCAAATGCATGTCGTGCTACTGGTAGAGGTCTGCAGCCCAAGGGCGTCCGCATGAGGGAAACTGCTGACTTCAAGGTTGATACCAGAGCAGCAGGGAGTGGAGATCTCGCGGTGACTATAAAGGGACCGAGTAAGTGTTGGGGTGAATTTGTGCTGTGGTTGTGTTTTGGAGAAGGGGGGAAGTGGAAATTGCAAAAAGGAGGAGCAGCAAGCATATGATGGCCTGATGGAACCAATGGGATTTGTATCACCATGAAAAGCCAGATTTCTGGTACTTTAAGCTTAATGTGAAGGTTTTGATCTACAGGGCTGGGTAAGGTTATACCTGAGTTTAGGTCTTAATGCACATTGGTTAGGAAAACTGAGAAAGTCTGCCTGCTATGGCCTCCAAGCTTCATGCATTCGCATTGTTTCTTCATCTAATCCATAGGAGTAAATCATGCTCCAGGTCTTTGGCAGGATGAAAATCTTGCTCTTGTAAAGCTAGAAGTGGCTCAGAGCAGCACTTCTGGCTGCACTGGATGCTTGGGCTCAGGAGCAGGGTAGGGAACCTATAGGCTGATATGAAGACCTTCTAGAAGGATCTGTCCCCAAGTGCTTTGCTGTGTCAGGAGCTCTGGATGTGGCTCTCTGCTGGGCTGTGGCAGGCTGGAGCGATGGGAGCACTGGTGGCCGCTGGCTCCTGAGGCTGCCAGCAGTGGTGGCCGTGCTGCTGCTCTCTAGGAGCTGCTGTGCTGGTGCTGTACTTGTGAGCTAGCCACTTCCCCCCGGCTGAGACAGCATTAAAAGGTGCATTGTATTGCCTTCACCTCCTCCACACGCACAGTGCTCTGACTGTGTGGCTTAATGCGGTTAAGGGGGGGGAGAAGCAACAGGCATATTGATGTAAATTTTAGCATATTAAGCTTTTCTCCCTAAATTCTTCGTCGTGAAGAAAATGAAAAGTAGGCATTCCCTGCATACTTGTGGTTGCAAAGTCTGACAAATGTTAAGCTTTTTTGTTTTAACATATGACATGCATCATACTGCAGACTAAGAAAATAAAGCACAGGGGAATCTATTAAGTCTGGTAAGTTAAAATACCTTCTGCTGTATTTCTTCTGGAAGTGTTTGCTGTCTTTGTCCTAGAGGGCAACTAGAACTAACTTCCCAAATAACCTGACCTTTTTTTTTTTGGTGGAAGAAATTTAGTCTTGCAAGCTAAAATAAATACTAGAAAACATGAACTTGTCTCAGTAATTGAAAGCAGGATGGAAGCTGTTAAGTTTAATGCTGAACTGATCTTTCAACAGAGGGCTTGGAGGAGCTGGTGAAACAAAAAGGCTTTATGGACGGTGTATATGCGTTTGAGTATTATCCATCTACCCCAGGGAAGTACGTTGTCATGATTACATGGGGTGGGCACAACATCCCAAAAAGGTGAGTTGGAAGAAGCCTTTTTGAGTTTTGTGCCCTTTGATGGGTGTGTAGTTGGTGGGCTTTTAAAACAATGCTGATCTTTGAAGAAGGGGGACAAGTTAGTGGCAAGCAGTTGCTGTGAAAGTTTATCTGTAGCCTGTTTGAGGGCTGCAGCAGCTTATGTTGAGAAAGCTTTGAAGGGTGATTTGCATCAATCTCACTAAACCTGAAATGATGAATACAAACCCCAATAAAACTTGGTAGATTATGCAGCTTGGACTTTGCTTGAGTTTTTGAAGGGATCCGTTATTTCAGTGTCCAGGGCTACAGCAAGCAGTGCAAGCCAAGTATTTGACACTCAGGATTTGTGGTGCAAGATGGGAGTACGTGATGGGTTGGATGAGCTCTCTGCTAGAGTAAGAGTCTGCTGGGCAGTGTGCCACCACACGATAGTATCTATTAATTTGGAAAATCCAATGTAAAGCCTCATTAAAATGCCTGGGGAAAAGCCTGGATGCTGTATTTGTCGTTATTTCTAATCCCATGCTTTGCTTTTCCTTGTAGTCCCTTTGAAGTTCAAGTGGGTCATGAAGCAGGTCCTCAGAAAGTGCGAGCCTGGGGACCAGGGTTGCATGAAGGTGTTGTGGGCAAATCAGCTGATTTTGTGGTAGAGTCCATTGGCACAGAAGTTGGCTCTCTTGGTATGTTTCTTTACTTAGTTTGCCTGAAATATTTGTAAATTGCAATGTTAGCAATGAACTCATGAGAAACAATAGACTTCCCAGCAGTAAAAAAACCCAAGCATGTCTATAAGACTTTTGGTCTAGACACAAACTTAGAGTATCACAGGCAAGTCCTAGGGATGGGAATGTGTGTGATGGGGAGTGCAAAGCTATGTTTTTGTGGAATGATATCCAAAAGGGAATGATGGATTATCTCCTATATTGCTGAAGAAGGGTGACAGAGAGCATCAGTTGTCATTAAGGCTAGTAAAAGTCAGTTTGGGGAAGTGGTGTTAAATTAGCAGTCACACAAACCTAACATGAGGAACTTGTTACTTTTTCAGGTTTTGCTATAGAAGGTCCTTCTCAGGCTAAAATTGAGTGTGATGACAAGAATGATGGCTCGTGTGATGTGAAGTATTGGCCCAAAGAACCTGGTGAATATGCTGTGCACATCATGTGTGATGACGAGGACATAAAAGACAGCCCTTACATGGCCTTCATCCGTCCAGCTTCAGGAGACTTCAACCCAGATAAGGTGGTGTTTAAGAAAGAGTTCACCCCTGCATAACACATCTGATATAACTGCAGTAGAGATATTTCTGAAAGCTTCCCGTAATAGGCTTGATTCTTAAGCTGTCTCTGCTTAAAGCTCTGAATTTGCCATGCTCCAACCAGATATTACACAGCTTTTTCTAGTAACACTGTTGTGGTTTTGATTTAATATAATGAAGATTTGCTGAATTAGTCCAAATTCTCAACTTTCACACTAGCCTCTACTTGTATCCCATGTTTTGTGGGAAGGTATTTAGAAATAAATTGTTTAGTTTTACTTCTGTTTCTGAACTGCAAGCTAAGACTCTTGGGGTGGTTTTTTTTTAGGTGAAGGCTTATGGCCCAGGCTTGGAGAGGACTGGCTGTATAGTGAACAATCCTGCTGAGTTCACAGTTGAAACCAAGGATGCTGGGAAAGCACTTCTGAAGATGTATGCGCAGGTAAGAAGCCAAAGGCAGCCATGTGAAACTTCAGCAAAAGGGCTTTAATACTGTTGAGAAAAATGCCTTAAGTATTTCAGCTCACTTACACACCACTTAATTCTGGGCATGTGTAATTCTCTCAAAGCTCTGTGCTTTGATCTGTGTAATGTAGTCAGGCAACAAACCTAACCCAAGACAAGGTGACTTCTCTGTGGCATGTGAAATACATGGCTTTGCTTCCTTACTTGGAATCTCTTCAACAAAGCAAGGTGTAATTTCCTGAAGTTATCATTTGGAAGCACCCAAAGTGCCTCTGAGCCTGTGAATTTCAGGCAAGCTTGTGTTGTAGGTTAGTGTTAGAAATGAGCTAGTGTAAGTCTTCCTCTTTTAACAGGAGTGTGATTTGCATGTTTCTTCAGTATTTCTGAGCTGAAGTTCTGGGAAAACAAAATCCCAGCACCACATTTTGGAACAGTCCTGGGCTGTTCAAATATTACAAACATTTTTAAAGTACCTGAACCATCTGTATTACTGCTTTTTAGGATGGAGAAGGAAACCCTATCGATATCCAGATAAAGGGCAAGCCTGATGGTGTATTTGCCTGTTCCTATGTGCCAGTTAAACCAATCAAACACACAATTTCTGTTGTCTGGGGAGGAGCCAACGTGCCCAATAGCCCCTTCAGGGTAAGTGCAGAGATGGATATTACTAGTTCTTGCCAAGTGTGACATTCGTGCTCACAACTGCTTCTCATTACAAGTAGGATGATAAAACCCTTCAGTGAACTTCAAGGAGGTGTGCCCTTCTGCTTCCTGTTTTTAGGAATTCTTCCACTTGAAAAAAGCTTTCTCTATTTACAAGCTCACATTTCAGAGGTCTCCTATCAGACAAGCTGCAGCCTGGGGGAATCGGGGCAATTCACTCTTACCTTGCTATGGTTTTCTATAGCCTCTGTGCAAGCAATGCTCTGATTTGACTGTGATCTCAAAGACAGAGCAGATATGTGATTCTAACCCTTGTGAATCCATGTAGGTCCTTATAGGTCAAGGGAGTCATCCTCAGAAAGTGAAAGTGTTTGGACCTGGTGTGGAGAGAACTGGCCTGAAAGCAAATGAGCCAACCCACTTCACTGTTGACTGCACGGATGCAGGAGAAGGTAAAGGCAGGCTGGGCTGTTGCTGTGGTATCTGAACCACAGGTCATGCAAGAAGAGGATTATGTAGTTTCATGCTGGTTTTCCTTGTTTCATGGAAAAATCTTGGGAAGCAGAGCATTGCAGTGAATTTTGATGTGATCTGTTAACATCAGTTGACATGGGCACTTGAACAGCTACTGGAAATGGGAATGTGCTGGCTGTTTGGCTAGCGATGTCTGTACTATCCAATAGCATAACCTCCATCTGCTTTTCCTAGGTGATGTCAGTGTTGGAATTAAGTGTGATGCTCGTGTGGTCAGTGATGAAGAGGAAGACATAGATTTTGACATCATCCACAATGCTAATGACACATTCACAGTGAAGTATGCACCACCTGCTGCTGGGCGCTACACTATTAAAGTGCTTTTCGCAGGAGAGGTTTGTCATCTTCATTTTACAGCCTGATGTTTTTAGAGTGTTTATCTGCTCTTTGATCAGTGAGCATGTGCCAGTTAACAGCTGGCTGTGGCAATTTGCAGCTGGTTCCTTCTATTTCAGCTCACGTGCACTTTGGTCACTGGTTCCAAAACCACTTTTGTAATACTTGAAGGTACACAAATGAGAGGGCTTGGATGGAGAAACTGGAGTTCAAGCATGTGATATTTTGGGCTGGCATAATGAGTGTGGTCTCAGTGATGGGGCAAAGCTTCTTTCCAAAGGATAGGAAACCTAAGTGCCTCTCCAAGGAACATGGCAATAAAAATATTCTTTATTAAGAAAAGGGGGGGGGGAAGAGTCCCTTGCAAACTGTGCAGCTGTTAATTTTGCCCTTGACTTTGAGTGCTACTACTCAGGCAGAGCAGACTGCTTAACAGGGTGAAAATTTACTCAAATTGGTGCTGGAGTTATAGCAGCAGTGTCTTAAAATGGTTATCTGTTTGGTTTTTGGCTAGTGAGGAGTTGTTATGTTTATATCTGTATTTGTTGCAGGAAATTCCTGCCAGCCCGTTCAGAGTTAAAGTGGACCCCTCGCATGATGCCAGCAAAGTGAAAGCTGAAGGACCTGGGCTGAGCAAAACTGGTGAGAGCTGGTTTGGGATGGTGCAGCCAGTGCTGGACCTATTGTGGGGTTGTCACTGCCTGGATGAGCATTGCTGGGATGCAGTGGTATAGTCCTGGATGCAGCAGGGTGGGGTGCCAGGCGATTGGAAACGATTCCATTCTCTTGGCATTTTGCTTGAGTGGGCCTATAAAGCCCAGCACCAAATATTCTTAGGAAGAGTTTCTGTGTGTGAGCTCTGCATAAATTACAGTTCTAACATTTTTCCTCAGGTGTGGAAAATGGCAAACCAACGCACTTCACTGTGTTCACCAAGGGAGCTGGAAAAGCACCGCTGGATGTGCAGTTCAGCAGCCCGGTGCTGGGAGAGGCAGTGGCAGATCTGGACATCATTGATAACTATGACTATTCCCACACTGTTAGGTACACTCCAGTACAGCAGGTAAGTCTAACCTCTTTAGGAGTACAAGAGTGAATGGCTCATATTGCCATAGTGGTGTGACCTTCCTCCCTGCTATTTGTGCACAGAGGAATGAACAGATAAACCTTGCCAGCGTGTCCTGTCCCCTAAAGCCTGCGGGACAATTGGGATTGGAAAGCAGTAATGCAGTTTTCTAATGTAGTTATTGATAGCTTGTTGCTGTTTTATTTTCTGGGAACAAGTGAGATACTGAAGCAGGAACAAACAGCTCATGTTGTCATTCCACACCTTATCAGTTGAAGAGGAGAAGTGATGAACCTTCCCTGTGTCCAGAATGTAGCTGGCTGCTGCACCAGCTGCTGTGGGCTGTTGTGGTCCTGCAGAGTCTGAGCTGTGTTGTGCTGCCCCTCAGCAAGCTGCTGTTGTCAAAGGAGCTGTGGTGTGAACCCGGCACAGGGACAAAAAGCATAGGGTTTGGGTGATGGTACAGCAGCTCTCCAGAAGGAAAGCGAAGGAGTTAGTGCTGAGGAAGGAAGCTAGGCTGCAGATTAACTGCATCAAAGTATTTGCCTGTATGTTAGATTTGTCCTTGGGTTAGAATTTAATTCAGTCTTTTTGTTCAAAGATGCTTCCTAGCAGCACCATTTAAGATCTGAAAGAGGAAGATGCTAATGACTAAAAGTGTTTTTCCTTATGCTATACTTGCATGTTTGTAGAGGGCCCTTAAATGCCAGAATGCACAAATCTCATGTATTTCTAAAGATGTAGGTGCTGTAGTGCCAAGAAGAAAGCATTTCACTGCTCTTACTCTGCTGAGCAAGCACGTGAGCTAGTCGGTAGTCTGCACCAGCTTCCTTGATTGTAGCTATATAAAAATTGGCTGATATGGAGGACTGCAGCATTATTTAACTGGTAATGCTGGATTAGCATTCTTGGAAGCACCATAGAGCTAGCATTTGGTTTTGGATGAAGCAGTTGCATGGTCTCAGGATGTCACTGGCATGCCTGTTTGGAGAAGCTTTTGCTTGTTCAGTCAGAGTCAGTATGCAGAAGGGCCTGAAGTCATCTGAACTCCATGCTTGTGTGTGTGAGCAGTAAAAGATTGCTATGTTTTTTGTGAAAAGCATTGGTGAGACAATCCAAGATGCCTAAACCAGGCTTTCCACTTGGTCCTCCCATCTGGAGGAGTACCTTGGGTCATGGAGGAGCTGTGGACTTACAGGAGATGCTCGCAGATAGCAGTGAAGGGAAAGTGGTGGTGAAAAAGAGGAGATGGAAATAGACTGCACAGTAATTAGAGTAGCCTCTAGGCTATGAACATGTAGGTCATTCCTGAACCCTGTATTTCTTGAGTTCATGAGCAGTAGCTTGTTAATAAGACTCAACTCTTCAGAGTGGGGGGAGGGCACACTAGGTAGTTAAATTCCTGAGGGGCTGTGTCAGCAGCAGAGGAGCCTTGGTTTAATGCTGTTTACTCAGCCTTATCTGTCTCATGGTGTTGCTACAGTTACCCGTGTGTGTGTTTTCTAAAAACAACCAAGAGTAATCATGGAAGCTATTCACTAGCTTGCGTGAACCGTCCATGATTATTTCACTTGGGAGCTGAACCGGCCAAGAACGAAAAGTAAGCAAACAGTGAATATAGCTAAAATATGGACTGCGGTAGGAGAGAATAAAAGGAGCACACATCATGGGGCTGGAGCTTGCCATGGCTGTGTGGTATTCCAGCCAAAATACACAAGAGCATTAATCTCTCTGACTTGTATAGCTTAAAACCCTGGTATTTCAGATGCTGTAATAATATGGCCTCTTTGTGGGCTTGGCTTTGGCCTGGCCTCTCTGTGTGGTGGAAGGGGATACCTGGTCTGGAGCACTGGGACATTCATTCAGCTGGTGGATCTTAGTGTCAGGAGGGTGGGAGCTAGCCTGAGCTGGAGGTTTTGCCAAGCAGCTTGAATATAGTCTAATTAGATGTTGGAAAGAACTGTCTTCTTCTTTCTTCCTCCATTAAAAAGCATTTAATACTTTGAAGGACTGAGGGCTTGAGAATCCATAAACCAGTAAGTTTGGCTGTGGTCAGCTGCAATGGATTAGGTGAAGTGGTTATGTACTGCTATATGTACTATCTGCATGAAGTGAGGAGCTGAGCTAACTTGTAAATTCTCTAACTAGGGTCCAATGAAGGTTTTGGTAACTTATGGTGGTGATCCTATCCCTAAAAGCCCTTTCACTGTGGGCGTTGCTGCTCCGCTAGACCTAAGCAAAGTTAAAGTCAATGGACTGGAAAACAGTAAGTACCTCTGGGCTAGAAGCCTCATAGCCTCCCTCTGAAGTGTCTCCTGAATGTGGGCGATAGCCAGCATGTCCTGCTGCAATAAAAGTGGGCTAAACAATCTTTAACTTTCTACAGTTGGGATCATCCAGCTCCAACTTTAATATACATTTTGTCTTTTTCAGGAGTGGAAGTAGGGAAAGATCAGGAATTTGTAATCGACACCAAAGGAGCTGGTGGGCAAGGTAAACTGGAAGTTAATATTTCCAGTCCCATGAGGAAGGCTGTGCCATGTCTGGTGGAACCAGTTCTGGGTAAGGAGTGCAGCACAGCAAAATACATCCCAAGGGAAGAAGGACTGTATGTGGTGGATGTGAGTTATGATGGCAATCCAATCCCAGGGAGCCCCTATACTGTGGAAGCCACACTACCTCCGGACCCCTCCAAGGTAAGTAAATGGTTTAGGGCTGTAACAGCAGCTAATACCTGAAAAGTGGTTATGGGCTATTGCATGAGACTTGGCTTGGTTTTGGCCAAACCAGACCCAGAGATGTCCTTACTCAGAGTGCTGAGTCATTCCTTTTGCAGGTTCCATAACTCATGGAAGTAATTCCTGTAACACTGTATTTGAAAGAGCATTGAACTAATTAAGAATACTGCAAGCATCCTGCATAGTGTGGCAAATACAAGTATTACTCCTAATTTAATAGAAGTAGGCCTCATGAGCATCTCGACTGTATTAATTGAGATGCTTCTTTCTAAGGAAATAGAAATCAAGAAAAACACATGTACAACTATCCAGTATTTGAACGTTTCTACCTTTTATATCCCATGGCTATATAAAAGCAGCTGTGGTGAGAGTATGAATATCCGTGCCTAGAAACCTCTTTGGATGAGACACTTTATAGTAGAACTGGGAGGAGTGGCAGAAGAGTTTTATAAGAGTGTTTATAACAAGCTTGACTAGGTAGTGTGTGCTGGCAATAACATGAAAAAATGAGTTTAGCTCAACTGCATGTTCTTTTCTAGGTAAAAGCTCATGGTCCAGGTCTTCGAGGGGGCCTTGTTGGAAAACCAGCCCAGTTCACCATAGATACCAAAGGGGCAGGAACTGGAGGTTTGGGTTTGACAGTAGAAGGCCCATGTGAAGCTAAAATTGAATGCTCAGACAACGGCGATGGAACCTGCTCTGTCTCATACCTGCCCACGAAGCCTGGAGAGTATTTTGTAAACATCCTCTTTGAAGAAGTTCACATTCCTGGTTCACCATTTAAGGCAGACATAGAAATGCCATTTGATGTCTCTAAAGTGGTTGCCACGGGCCCAGGTCTGGAACGTGGTAAAGTAGGTGAGGCAGGGCTGCTGAATGTTGACTGCACGGAAGCAGGTCCTGGGGACCTGTGGGTGGACATGGTGTCGGATACTGGTTCCAAAGCGGAGATCCAGATTGATGATAACAAAGATGGGACCTACGTTGTAACGTACGTGCCACTCTCAGCCGGCATGTACATGATCAAGATGAGATATGGAGGAGAGCAAGTGCCTAAATTCCCGGCCCGGGTCAAGGTGGAACCAGCTGTGGATACAAGCAGAGTTAAGGTGTTTGGTCCAGGAGTGGAAGGGAAAGGTGAGAATAACTGTTGTTATCAGAGTTCGTAGCACTTGTGGTCCTTTATCCTGCACAGAGTATTCTGAGCAATAAAAGCTGTAATGGCCTTGCATGTTCCCATGGTGACCTTCAGATGAGAGTGTTTCGTTATGTTCCCAAACAAGTTGTTTATCATGCTGGTTCACTAAATGTTTTGTCATTGAAAGTTCTTGAAGTGACTCTTCAAAATATATCCTGCAGATGTCTTCCGAGAAGCCACAACTGACTTCACTGTGGATGCTCGACCTCTTACCAAGGCTGGTGGTGATCACATCAGGACACAGATCACGAGCCCATCCGGCTCCCCCGCGGACTGTCTCATCCAAGACAATGCTGATGGCACATATTCAGTAGAGTACACGCCGTTTGAAAAGGGTAACCTCTGGGGTTTTGGTTTGTTTTCTGAGAGGGGAAATCCAAGAGCAAGCAGCTCTTCTGACACTTTCATTTGGCAAACTGCTGAGGTTTGCCAGTAACTTGTTGGCATCTTGGCAAGATTTTTGCCAATGGGGGAGCTGGCTCTGCAGAAAGTAGCTCTATTTTAACTTGAAGAATTGACTTTTACAGTAATTTGGCTTCAGAAGAACATTGCGTAGATGGCATCTCAGTTATGAAGCACTAGTGAAGTATTGTGAAATGCAGGAGGAAGTTCTTACCCGTATACTGACATTAAGTCAGTAACATCTTGTAGAAGTGATGTTAAGTGATGAGACTATTTACAGAATTCAGAATGTGTTTTCCTCCTCTTAACAGGACCACACACAGTAAGTGTAACATATGATGGTGTACCTGTGCCAGGCAGTCCTTTCAGAGTGAATGTGACAGAGGGCTGCCATCCATCACGTGTAAAAGCACAAGGACCTGGACTTAAAGAAGCTTTCACAAATCAGCCAAATGCATTTTCAGTTGTCACCAGGTAACTGGGCCTCTTCGATCCTTAAGGAATATCTGAGGGAATGAGCATTGCAGGATGCTAAACCCAGTACAGAGATTAATACAAAGACCAAGCTGTGTCCTGATTACTGTGTGCAATACTTTATTGTGTACCTAACACTCTGCAGAGATTAGGGGTTGATAGTGGTTGAGGATGAAATGCTAGGAAAATGTGAATGAGGTTCTGCTGAATGGCTTTGCATGGCAGAGCACACTGAAGGCTGGACATCAGAAGTCAGGTTATTGCCTTTCCAATAAGGGTAAAAATGCAGCCAGAGCATGCAAAGGCTACGAAGCTGCTGTTAGAAGCAGGTAATGCTAACTGTGCATTTCTGTCTTGCAGAGGGGCAGGAATTGGTGGCCTTGGAATAACTGTTGAAGGACCTTCAGAGTCTAAAATTAGCTGTAAAGATAACAAGGATGGGAGCTGCAGTGCCGAATATGTTCCTTATGTTCCAGGAGACTATGATGTTAACATCACATATGGGGGAGAGCACATTCCTGGTAAGAGCTCTTGCTCAGTGGCTTTCAGAAATGGGAAGGCATTGAGCTAAGGACTCGGTGCCTTGGCTGCATCTCACTTGTGTTGGGGGATGTTGAGGTTTGACTTTCTGCTTTTCCTGGGAATTCCAGCAGAAACCGAGGTGACACTTCTTCCTCAAACCTGGAGGGGAAGTGTGGAGCCCTTCGTGCTGTGGTGTGGTAGTTTTGAGGAAGGGCTGCAGTCTGTTCTTGTTTCTGAAACAGCCTCTGTGGGGATGTGGAAGAGGCTTGTTGAGACTGTAGCACTTGCAGGGGAGGAATAAAAGAGTGGGTACAGATGGTAGGACTGGGAAAGGGAGGCTGACCCTCGGCCAATAGCTGGTATTATGCACAAGTGGTAAAAAAAATAGCCCTTTGGTATGTGGGTGCCTTCAAGACTCTTCTGCAGTAAGATGATCTAATGGAAGAGCTTATCTTGGGGATTCTATTAAACACTGCAGGATATGATCACTGCAGAAAGCATACAAAGTGTTTCTTAAACTGAACTGTTCAACAGACAATGAAAATGTAGGAGCACCATCATTAAACTTCTAGCTTTTGCAGGAACAGAGAAGTAGTGTGGAGGTTGCAGAGTTGTCATTCCCACCTGAGGTTGAGAAATAGTAAGGAAGCCCAAGGAAAAGTGGGGAAAAAGACCTTTGGTTTCCTGTAAGTGTTAGTTCTGTGGTGTTTAACTCTTATTGCATTAACTTCTAGGCAGCCCTTTCAAGGTTCCTGTGAAGGATGTTGTGGATCCCAGCAAGGTGAAGATAGCAGGACCAGGTCTGGGAACAGCTGTTCGAGCCAAAATCCCACAGTCCTTCACTGTAGATGCCAGCAGGGCAGGAATAGCACCCCTTGAGGTGGTGGTGGCAGGTCCCAGAGGTAAGAACCACAGTCCTGCATCCAGCTATGCCCCCATCTCTGTGTTTGGGTGGGTAACATGGTCCTGGCCCTTCTTGCAAAGCTGGTGATACCACTTGAATGAGCATTTCCCACTGCTCCTGTTCATCTGGCATGTGTACCTTAGCAGCTGACCCACATGTCATGCTGTAAAAGGAGAACTGTGTCCTAGGTAGTGCTCCTTTTAGCAGTATCTTTGATGGCTGATTCCTAATTCTCTTAGCTGGGAGAGGTGACATGAGTAACCCTCACTGGTGAACAATTTTGGCTTAGATTTAGACATCAAAAAGTAAATCCAAAGTCCCACACCTGAATGGTGACATAGAAAAAACACGTGACTGAGTTGCAGGAGTCTCTAAAACATGGTGGAACCCTTCAGTGATCTCCAGAGAGTGACAAGGCTTTCAAGCAGTAGTGTTAATGATGCTTGCATTTATCTAGGAAACTGTGTCTCAGTGGCATAGGATGTTAAGCTGAAGTGGTTGGCAACAACTATGTATGGCTTCAAGTCTTGCCTTGCTAGGAGGTGAGAGCTGCTTCCCCAGTTGATGTGTCAGGTCTCACTGCTGTGGGTGCCCCTCAGGTAACCCTGCAGGTAACCCTTCTTTAATTGTAGGGGATGAGATGGATTCCCAGGGATAGAGCTCCCCATTGAAAGTGATTTTGGATTTCTTTAAAGGTGATCCAAAGGGTGACACTGAGAAGACAGGGTTGAACTCTCCCTAACTACTGCCAATTTTGCTTCTTGGAAATCCAATTGGCAACAGCAGGAATCATTTGGAGGAGGGAATGGGAATCAGCAATGCTGCTTTTGGGCTTTGCATAGCAACTATATTCCTTTTGCTCTTGCTTTACTGCTAATCCTTCCTGTGTTTTAAAGCCAGCTAGTAATTGTAGACTGCTTTGTGTGTTGATCTGAACTGGTATGACATGTAATCTGCTATAGATTTTGCTTAATGCAAATTGAAATAATTGATTCTGCTTTCTTAGGACTTTGGCAGCTTGCAGGGCTCTCCTGCCTAGGCAGTAAGCCTGCCTTTCCAAATACCTGGTTGTAAAAGATTCAGTGGGTGAATGCTACACATCAACTGGCTTTAGGGTTCAGTTCTGTGCAATGAATCCCACTAACAGTATATAATCTTGTAAATGACAGTTCAGGCAGTTATGACCATTACTCATTTTCTTTCTCAAAAGACCTTCAGTGTACTCTGAGCAGTTGTTTGTGACCTGGACTGTACAGAAAGCAGACTTGTCTCCAGTATTTTCATACTATTTTTTGTTTACAGTTAGAAGATGGGAGCCCAGGGAGTGGTGGATAACAAATCTTATCTCAAGTCAATGGCTATTGAATACAAAATGCCTGTTGCCTTCATTCGAATACAAAATAAAGGAAATTTAGCCTGTTCCAAGCTGTAAATGAGCAGTGCATCTTGGAGCTTTGTGCAGTAAATGGCTGGTAAGGAACTGAGTTTTAATAGCACAGCTGAGAAAATTCTCTATTGCTTTTTTAGGAGTTGTGGGGCCTGTTAATGTAGTAGACAACGGAGATGGCACCCATACGGTGGTGTACACCCCTACACAAGAGGGACCCTATATGATCTCTGTCAAATATGCTGATGAAGAGATTCCTCGCAGGTAAGATGATGAAGATGAAGTTTATCTTCATTTAAATCATCTCAGTTCAGTGAACTGAAGATTCAGTGACCTAATTGTGCTCCCCCAGCACATGAGCTCCATTTAAGGGCTAGCTGTGGTCTTTTCTACTAACCAGCGCAGCTCTTTGCACAATTTCAAGGTTCAGCAGTTCTTTGAACCTGCTGCAACTATAGTAGAGATGCTGTAGGGGAGGTGTATCCACACCTCAGTGTGTACTGCAGCAACTGGCTTAGGAGGAGGGGGCAATAACAGGTTTCCCTTTAAGTCCCTTCAAGGTGAAGGTGCTTCCTACGTATGATGCCAGTAAAGTGACAGCGAGTGGACCAGGTCTCAGTTCCTATGGCATACCAGCCAGCCTGCCTGTGGAGTTTGCTGTGGATGCTAAGGATGCTGGGCAGGGACTCCTGGCTGTACAGATCACTGTAAGTCGCTACAGAACCAAGCAGGGGTTGAAACATCTTGTTCTAGGTGGGTGCGAGTGGCTCCTATCAGAAGGGTCCACAGCTCTTGGCTCTTGGTTAACCTTACACTCTGCAAATGCCCAAAATGAAAGAGTTTCTTGTAAGATTATGAAAATGCTAGAATTTGAAATGGAGACAGCCTTGTAGCAAGGCCATGAGATAACATCCACACAGCATTACATGAGGATAAATTAACAAACAAGTCTCCCTCAAGGTTGCCAAAAGTCATAAGTTGCTTAAGGAGATACTACAGGAATGTTTTTATTTGACCTTGCTATTGCTCTCCTAAAAATTTCTGGTGCCTGGACTCTGTGGCCTCAGCAGAAAGGTCCCTGGTTAGTGGGCCATAAAGCACATTTCTTAGCTCTGGCATGCTGAGGTCATGGCATGACCAGTTGTACTTGCCTTTCTGCATTCTTGTTCCTATGCTCTCCTGCTGCCTGCTCAGGGGCAGTGAAGCAGTTGCCTTTATTCTGGCATGCAAGTGGGCTCTTACAAGATCCAAAGTACTTATCAGAGCTCCTAGTCTGGCCAGGGCTTTAAAGATCAAGTTCCACAGTTCCTGCGTGATGGGAGTGCATAGGTGATCCTTCTCACAACCATTTGTTTGCTTCTTGTTCTGAGCTACTGAATGTCAAATGTTTCACAAGGCTTGCTGAAAGAAGTAAGCTCTTTCATGCTGTACCTAAAATACCAAATCCTGTGCAGCTCATGTTATACCTGAGGTAGTGTTAAGGGATAAAATACAGAGTGGGGTCAACATGCGGTTCCCTGTATGCAGACCTGGTTCTTTGTTTCCAGCAGCAATATGACAATGAAGCCTAAAACTTCTTCCGATTAGTATAGAGTTCATTAAAACTCTTTGCTGAATGTTATAAATGTTCTTTTATCAAACAAAGGGTAGTTAATGATAGGACTGATTGTTTTATAGTGGTCTGATACCTTTTTGCTCCTAATAGTCTATTCCTCATACTAGTCCTTGAGTGAAATATATTTAACCCTCAGAAAGCTGCACTTCTGTATTTGTTTCAGGCTATCTAAAAATGGTTGTGGACAGATTTTCTACCCTGCTAAAGGAGTTCATAACTAACTTCATAGTGGCTAAATCTTCTGTTTTGCACTCCTCAGGATCAAGAGGGCAAACCCAAGAGAGTGGACATCCATGACAACAAGGATGGCACTTACACAGTCACCTATGTCCCTGATAAAACGGGACGCTATACGATTGGCGTTAAGTATGGTGGAGATGATATCCCGTCCTCTCCCTATCGGATCCGGGCATCTCCAGCTGGGGATGCCAGCAAGTGTTTGGCCACAGGTGAGTGTTGGCACTTGGTAAAGCTGCCTTCTGAGCACGGTACAGTTGATGTAGTGGAGGTAGAAGATGCTAGAGAGTTGTGTAATCTGGCTGCTCTTATAAGAGTGTTTTCCCAGCGATAAAGAAGTGTCCACCCTGTGGTTAAGCAGGAATCTCTCTCATTCTGTAGCAAAATCTTTCAATCTGACTGGGTGGTTATAAACAGCCAGATGCAACCGAAGTCTGATGTTATTGTGGCCTGGATAAATCCTGCTGAGAAATGCAGTGAGGTTGATTTTAAAAGAACACATCTGCACACGTTCAGTACATCATGCTCCTCGCACTGTGAGTGTTGCAAGAAGCTTTTTGTACCCAGCAAATCCAGAATTAATTCAGAGGATGTACATGCAGCTTGGGCTGACCATTGCAGCACGTTGCTGAACTAGTTACAAAAATGGCACTGAAGGTTAAATCCCCTGATTTTAAAATAAACAAGGTGAGATCAGTTGAGCAGGGAAACTTAATCTCTGATGGTAAACCTTTGAAGTGCCCCGACATGGTGCCCACCTGCATCATTCAGTTAGAGCATACCTGGTGCCTGTCCAGCAGCCTGCTTAAACAGAAATGTATTCCTGGCACAATGGAAAACACAGAGCAGGTATCCCCTTTGCTTCAAAATTTGTTTAAAAGAGGCTTTAATGGCTGAATGTGATACTCTTCCAAGCAAATCAACTTGCTAATAATTCAAAATAACTGTGATGGAGGTTATTCTCAGACGCCAGCTTAAATTTCCTCTTTCCAAGAGGTGCCTCTGATTCTCTGCTGTAAAGCTGAAATACAATCGCTGTAGGAGTAGACGCTGGAATACTGTCAAGGCATTAAACTGGCAGGTTCATTGCCACTTGAAAATGAGCCATTTACCTGGTAATAAGTGCTGGTCAAAAGCAGGAATATTAAGTATGTACTGCAAATAAGACTTTATAGTCCTTATTTAAACACAGCTTTCTTCAGGCTGGATCAGATTGCTACAATTTGAGCATTGTTTCATGATATTCTGTTCTTTTTGGATGTGTGGCAGAACAGTGGAAAATCAGTTGTGGGTAATGTAGGAGGAAACATGACCATGACTGCTACTGTGCCCTTTTATAGCTGCTTACAGAGTGAGGTTTATGTTAAAGCAGTGACAGCTGAGTTACTGGCCAGGGCAGAGGATAGTGCCTTTGGCCCTGCATAAAGGAATATGATGATAAGAGCACCAGTTAAGGCATTGCTTTCTTCAAACTTAGCTTTTATCCTCTCTGTTCTCATCCGGTGTCTCTTGACTGCAGAGGAGAAGGAAAGCTGGTGGCTGGCTCTTACGTGCCTCTGTGCTGATCAGCACTATGAACCTCCCTTGTTATATGGTGTTTTGGAGTCATGCTTCCTAGGTGCCTGTGGGTGTCCTGCCTGGAAAAAATATTCCCTGAGCACTTTCTGTAACTAAAATTGCCTTGTAGGTCCTGGAATTGCGCCCACTGTGAAGACTGGTGAAGAGGTTGGTTTTGTGGTAGATGCCAAATCAGCAGGGAAGGGAAAAGTGACGTGCACCGTCCTGACACCAGATGGAACAGAAGCTGAAGCAGATGTTGTTGAAAATGAGGATGGCACTTATGATATCTTTTACACCGCTGCCAAACCAGGAACCTATGTGATTTATGTCCGCTTTGGTGGGGTGGACATTCCCAACAGTCCGTTCACTGTCATGGTAAGCCAGCTCTGCTCTGGAAATACCTCCCACTCAGATTCCTGCAGCCACGTTTTATTTAGTGATAGGTTAACTCTGTGTGTAAATGTTTCTTTAGGCATTCACTAGACTACCAGGAGCTAATGAATCCTTGTTACATGCAGAGCTTATTTTGAACAGGCGATACAGTTAAGAGAAGAGGGATAGAAGCCATCACAAGATGAAGACTTGGCTTCTCTGAACAAATGAGTTTTTCATTTCCTGACCATGTAGTTCCTGTTCTAAATGATGTAAGGGTGGTTGTAATCAGCCTCTACAGCTAATTACTTCAGCCCTTGTCAGATACAGTGCTCTGACTTGTACGCGTCTCACTCTTTATAATGTTGACCCAAAAATAAGGAATGGCCTGCTGACAGATCCCAGGGAAGCAGGCTGTTAGCTCACACTTAAAAATGATTTGCAAGTGCTAGTTAAAATGTTATAGCCAAATCACTCTCCTTCTAATTATGTTCCTTCCAGTGTGCAGTACTTCAGCATGTTTAGGTTTAAAAGGCAAACAAAACCATAGCCCTCCCGAGGAGCAGATTAGGTGCCTCTCGGGGCTCACAGAAGCCCTTCATGTGAAGAACAGTTCCCTGTGTTGGTAAAACAAGTGTTGGACTTGTACTCTCAGCTGAGGTGGCTTCCAGCACATCTCAGTCCATGAAGCCAGGTGGCTGTATTTGTGCTGGGTCCAACTGGAGCTTAAGGCCAGGCACACCAGCTCTTCCTACCTGCCACTCTGGAGGATTGTTACTGGTGTCTCTGAAGGTTTCAGCAAGAAAAACTACTCCCTTGCTCACTGCTTGAAGCTTACCACAGGAAATGCCTCCTGAGGTCAGGGAGCCCGTTCCCAGCCAGCCAGAATTCCCAGTCCTAGCTGGCTGATACAGTATGTGTTTGGCTTGGGTGTCTCAATGGGTAACAATGAACAGCAAAACAGCAGTATTTCTGTTTTGCATTGGTTTTCCTAGTGGAGTCTTTCCATGTATACATTTCCAGTGGGTTATTTTGTGAGGATGGTTTGCAGTGGTGAGCCCAGCGGAGCTGTGTTGCATGAGTGTCAGTCCCAGCCCCTGCTGTTGGGTGAAGTGGGGGAGATGGGGAATTTACAAGTCATCCTCTTGGCATGCCTGATGGGAAGGCAGGCTGTGCCATGGGAAAACACATTTGATGCCTTGACAATGCTGTCCCAGCAGTGAATCAGAAGAACAGCTTTGCAGCTGTGACTGGACATGGGCTGGGTCAGTCACCCACGCTCATGAACCGGGAGCAGCCTTCTGATGGCAGCAGCACCCCTGCCTCCTGGCTCGCTCTCTGTGCTGTGCGGTGCTCAGAGACTTGCATCTTAGGTGTAAACCTTTCACTTCCCTCCCTGCACCAGTCCCATAAAAAGGCAACTCTGAAATTCAATTCCACCAGTGTTTAGGCACTGCTTCCAGCTTCCCTCCCAAGCTCCCAGCAACGGCACATACTGGCTGGTGTCTTCCCCCATGCCCAATGCTTGTGGATACAGGCAGTTCCCCAGCTCCCTGGCTGAATCCAGAATACTTGCAACAGTGCAATGTCTGGGAGGGCTGCATGGGGGGAGGAAGGTGTTGAGCAGCTTGTTCAGTACTGAGAAAGGCAGGACTGCCTCCATGCTGGAGTAACAGCTAACCTGCCTTTACCCCTGCCCAGGCTGTAGATGCAGATGATGCTGCCGTGCGGTCGCAGGAGCCAGTGGGTGCCTCCCCCCCCGGATTCCGTCCTTGGGTACACAATTTTTACATTTTTCAGCTATTTTTCCCCATCTGTGTTCCATTCCAGATGACGGCCTGCTTCTTGGGACTGCTTGAATCGCTCTCGTCACTGTGTTCATTCTTTCTGTTTGATGAATTGTTCTTGGGATCCACACCTCATTTTTTCTTTGCTTTAAACACGAAGAGGATCATTACACCTACAGCAGCTTCTACTTCTGCAATGTCTACTGTTGGCAAAAGCAGCCCAAATGCATCGCTTTGTTTTCACAGTCAAATAGCACAGTGTCTTGAGTCCAGAGTCGCATTGTGAAGCTTGTTTCTTTTGTCCATTTTGTGTTGCAATCACTCTGCCCCATTCAAAAATCACTTTCTCTTCCAGGCCTTAAGCAACTAAATCCTTTCAGATGGAGCCACTTTGGGTCTTGTGTATGCTACATTGTGTTCCATCCCTTTGTGTTCCATTTTATCTCTGACTTTTTTTCCAGCATGTCTTCCATTGATTCGTGTTTGATTCGCTCTGCTCTGCAGTGTGGTGGTGTTGTGAAGGAGAGCTTGGCCAGACACTGCTCTGGTTGAGCCCAGTCCTGTTGCTGCTGCAATAATCACCGCACGCTCTCTTCTGCTTGTGCTCACGGTGGAGTTGCTCAGTGTTCGTTTGGGTCTGCCCTTCTTTCTGAAATGACCCATCCTTTTGCTTCCTTTAGGTCACAGAAGAAGCATATGTCCCAGTTGGAGACATGAACGGCATGGGATTCAGGCCCTTTGATATGGTTATCCCTTTTGCCGTAAGGAAAGGAGAAATAACAGGTACCTGGAGTATGCGTAGCCTTTTGGGGAGGTTTTGCTTTTTATTAGCGTGTTTTTCTATTTGCAGCTAACAGTCTGGGTGGTCTAGACTGCATGTGAATGATTGTATCCTGCCAGCAACTTGGTTGTTTAATTTCACATCACGTGGCACCCGCTGAGGATGAGTAGGATGCACCCTACTGATGGTTTGAGTTAAATGAGGGGATTGTTGGTGCTGCCATGGTCCTGTGCTAGGCTATGAGCTACTGCGCTGTAGGACCTATTGCTGCTTTTTCCCCTCTGAAGCAGCTACCTGCATCCTTGATTAGCTCCATTATTTATTTTGTGCAGATGCTACAAAACAGTCTAATCCTGCATTCCTGTCACATACCTCCTCCAGAATAAGTGACCCCTCTCCCATAGGTCTGGCAGCTGAGCATCACCCCAGTAACTCCCCAGTTGTACTAACCTTCTGCATGCACGGACTGTGTCCCCTGCTGCCCTCTAGCTCAGCAGTCCCACCCCAAGCCCTAGCATGTCCCTGCTGAAGGAACAGTTGATCTTTCCGTTATAAAAGAGCTGCAGGAGAGGGAACATCTTGTGACGAGGTAGATCAGAGCTCCCTGCGACTGGCTGTGGAATTTTCAGTGGCTGAAGCAAACAGCTCTGCCTGTAGAGTTTGTAAGGTCACAGGACTGTTTGCCAGATGTCTACCACTGTGTTGCATTCATGTAGCTTAAGTAGAAAACATGTCTGGTTAGTGTTCCCATTAGTCTCCTATTTGTGCCTGTGGGTAAGGAATTGAACAATTAAAAATGCTTGTTTTAAATGGCTAGACAATTCTTTGTGGGTGGGAGGGGGGAAGCAGGCAGCTTCTCCTTCTGTAACTCCCATGGTGGCTTTTTGTAGGTGAAGTACACATGCCCTCTGGAAAGACAGATACTCCAGATATTGTGGATAACAAAGATGGCACAGTAACAGTGAGATATGCTCCTACTGAAGTCGGGTTGCATGAAATGCACATAAAGTATATGGGAAAGCACATCCCAGGTAAGGCTGACAAAGCAGGTGATGAAAATCCAAGTGCAGTGTCCTGGGGATGTATCTGCTCCATCGTGAGGTTTCTGTAGCTTACTTGTATACACTGCAGTAAGAACTACCTGAGATGTCTCAGTGCTGCAGCAGTTCATCTGCAAGCAGTCTAGAGAGCAACTAAAGCAAAGGAGTAAGTGCTGGCACATGTGAGCTTCCATTGTGGTTTAATAGTACCAGCCAGGCTTAAAATGGAGCTTGGTTTTGGAAACCAGCTTTTGTGGCATTTTTATTATGAAAAAGAAACATATAATTTTCTAACCGCCATTTTTTTCAGGTTGAAATTTACTGCCATGGTGCTCAACAAAACTAGTGGGTACGGTGTATGTTTATCCTTAAAACTGCATTGGCATAAAATCTCCAATCTGTGGGGAGGACTAAGTGGCTAAAACACTGTAGTTACTCTTTCCATCTCATTGCAATAAAATAAAACACACATGTACACTAAGCTGTAATCTTCCTTTCTTCCAGGCTGCTTCTTAACAAGCAGAAACCACTGCCTTTCATTCCCTTTCTCTTCTCTTCTCTTCTTTTGTCCTTACTTAACCAGCTCCCCAGTGGAAGCTGTGCCTTGCCTGGAGGCTGGTGCTGCCCTGCGGTTCTCTAGGCATGCTGCTGCATGGGGCTAGGACAAAAAGGGGCAGATCTATAGAGGAATGTGTAGACATGAGATAAAATACCTTCAGCACTGGCTGAACTGCACTGCTGGTTCTGTTTCAGAAACAAAGGTTAACTTTGATTGAAGCAGGAGGCTCAATAACTTTGATGCACGGTGCTGCTTCAGTATCTTCAGCACTTTGTATGGATATTTCACCTCCACAAGTACCAAGCTTTTGGATGTATTGGTTCAGGAAGACCATCACCCTGCACCTGGACAGGATGATGTGCTGTAATGTTTCCTTCTTGAAGACTGTCATGAATCAAACTTGCTACTCTCTCAGCTGCAAAATGTAGCTTTGGCCTTAAGAGCTATCTATGCCTTTTTTTGAAACCACTGTTGGCTATTGGTGACTGTACTTTTTGTTCTTGTGCATCAGCTTAGCTAATCTGAGGCTGCCAAATATGGTTTTGGATACCCTTCAAATTTGCTAGTTCAGGTTCATTGAGTCTGACAATGTGCTGTGCTAGTTCCTAATTCTGAGCTACTAAAATTCAGGATCTGTGACTGAACTGAAAGCTGGCTTCTGAGTCATGTTCTGATTCAATGTGCTAAAAATAAACTTGTAATGAATAGGACCCTTTACAACATCATTGAAGCTTATCTCTGGTAATTTGAGTAGCACTTACTTTGTCATGACTGAATGTGGAACAAATTGTGGAGAAGTATCTCTTGGAAATTAAAAGGGGAGGCTTATTCTGTTTTTTGAGTGCATGTCAGTCGCATAAAGGTTCTTCAGATATTAAGTAGTGAGAGCGGCACTGACGAACATGGGTGTCAGTAAGCATAAGATCCTGTTGGGTTAGAGCAGTTCAAGGTCTGTTTTGTTCTTGCAGTCCAGGCCACTCATCCTTCTTCTTTTGTTTGTTCCCCCCACGTTCCCTTTTTCCTTTTTTCCTGTAGAGAGCCCTCTGCAGTTCTATGTGAATTATCCAAACAGTGGCAGTGTGTCTGCTTATGGGCCTGGCCTCATTTATGGGGTTGCGAATAAACCAGCAACTTTCACCATTGTTACAGAAGATGCAGGAGAGGGTAAGTCTGCTCTTTAAAGTCATCCTACCCTAAACTAGGGGCTTCTTGGAAGTTAGGTGCATCAGCGTTAACTTGTGTTAGTCTGTCCACCTGTAAATCTGTTGCGATGCAGATGACTTGTGCAAATATCAGGTTGGAACTTGCAGTAAAAACTGTTCTACTACCTCTTCCTGAGAGAGTAGATTTACCCTGTGGTACAGGGTGCAAATGGTATGTTGAATTAAAAATAAACTGAAGACAGCTTACATATAGTGGATGTTGACTCACTGTGAGGTAAATCTAGCAGACTAAATAGAGCTTTGGTCTTAGTGGATTGGCTTGAGCTCCTTTTACTACTTTCTTTGAAAACATGCATCTAAGCTGCATTTTCAGTACCAAGCACTGGATCTTCCTCTTTGCATCAAGTCTTTGGACTTGGTATACAAAACGATGTACAGAAGTGCTGTTCTTTTTTCCTAGGTGGGCTGGACTTGGCTATCGAAGGCCCTTCAAAAGCAGAGATCAGCTGCATTGATAACAAAGATGGGACATGCACAGTCACGTACCTGCCTACTCTACCTGGGAACTACAGCATCCTGGTCAAGTACAATGACAAACACATCCCAGGCAGTCCATTCACGGCCAAGATCACAGGTATGAAGTTTAGACTTCTGGAAGCACTTCATAATGAAAATTAACCTCTGACAGCATGATGGACCTGGTTTGTGGCTGAATCGTGAAGACTCCTGACTTGTTCTGCACTTAACTTTGTGATAATTTTTGGCTTATTTCTCTTTATGCATTCAGATGATAACAGAAGACGGTCCCAGGTTAAGCTTGGTTCTGCTGCTGACTTTTTGTTGGACATCAATGAGACTGATCTCAGTCTCCTGACAGCCACCATTAAAGCCCCGTCAGGTCGTGATGAGCCTTGTCTTCTGAAGAGGCTACCCAATAACCACATTGGTAAGCTCTGACAGTCGTGTTCTGAGAAAGTAGTATAGTAGTGCCTACTCCAGTTTGCTTTGCTACATAAAATGGCTCCCCTGCTCCTTCCCAGAGGAGCATTGTCAAAATGAGTGGTTGAAGTTGGTTGGTTACCACTGGCCAAAGAGAGAAGAGTATGAAAAATGACCTCTTGTATTGGCTTGCAGGTTGTGACTATGAAGACATAGTGCTTTTTGTCAGCATAAGTGAATGGCTTTGTGGCCCAATTGAGAGCAACATGTCAACAAGTATAAAGAGGGTGTTCTTTCAGCATTTCACTTCTTGGTGTGATTAAGGCATTTGAATCAAGTATAAATGCGTAAAAAGTGAGTAAGTGTGTCACATTTTTCTGCTTTGTAGGAATTTCATTCATTCCACGAGAAGTGGGAGAACATCTGGTTAGCATCAAGAAAAATGGGAGCCATGTACCAAACAGCCCTGTAACAATCATGGTGGTCCAGTCTGAGATAGGAGATGCCAGACGAGCAAGAGTTTTTGGACGTGGCTTGGTAGAAGGACGAACCTTTGAAATGTGTGACTTCATTGTAGACACGAGAGATGCAGGTTAGTTCCATCACAGGGGGACTGTGAGGTGCGATGAGAGATGTGTTAAGAATGCACTGTCATTATTGTTAGTTATTAACTACAGGCATTACTGTTAATTTCTAAAATGCTTTGTGTTGTCTTGGCTGATGTCTTCTATTACTGCCAAAGCACTGTCGCAGAGATACTGATGAAGCTTTTCTTTCGCTTGATGATGCTTGTTCTAGTGTTGTGTACAGCAACAAGGAAATGAGGAAGATATTTCCCTTTGGGTTTAATGTGGAGCCTTGGCTACACTCTTTCAAGCTAACTTTACAGCACTAATTAAATTAAAGAGATAATGTCAGAGCATTTTAGGTGCTGAATGCATGCTGTACTTTGAATATTTACTAAGGACTACAAAAATGTCATTATGGGATCATGCAACTCCCACATGCCCACTGTGATGCAAACCTACTGGCTAGCTACTGCTATGGGTTTGGACTATTTTATGTCAAATTTATAATAGGACTATGGAAATCTGAGGCTAACTTAGCTGTATTGTAGGTTATGGTGGGATCTCACTGGCAGTTGAAGGACCCAGCAAGGTAGATATCCAAACTGAAGACCTGGAGGATGGAACTTGCAAGGTGTCCTATTTTCCAACTGTACCTGGCGTGTACATTGTGTCTACTAAATTTGCAGATGAACATATTCCAGGTAAGCAGAAGAGTTGAGAACTTTTTTGGTTAGTAGGCAAAAACCTTACCTAGCTGGCCATTCACTGGAGCTGTGGGTGGGCTGTGTGATCTGGCTTGGACCATAAGCCCCAAAGGTTCAAGAATGTTCTACCAGTAACCTCCACAGGTAGCAGCAATCCAAGTTCTGGTTACATTGTGTATTTCACTTGGACCTAACTG
The DNA here is from genome assembly GCA_032466535.1 of Forpus xanthops. NCBI lineage: Eukaryota > Metazoa > Chordata > Aves > Psittaciformes > Psittacidae > Forpus > Forpus xanthops. Next base: position 19,368 of record JASSUY010031752.1, on the reverse strand, counting down.
CTAGCTGGCTCTAAAACTTCCCCTATGATCCACTACAAGTCAGAGGAAGCTTTCACTCCTCCTCTTGATGCAGTGTGTAATGAGCAGAGGATGAATGACTTGCTGTGGTACTTACAGGCAGCCCATTTACTGTGAAGATAAGTGGTGAAGGAAGAGTTAAGGAGAGCATCACACGAACAAGACGGGCTCCCTCCGTTGCAACAGTAGGAAGCATATGTGATCTGAACCTAAAAATTCCAGGTAACCAATGTTATCATCCTCATAACCGTAACTTGCACTTGTATAGCTTGGGTGTACTTGAAGCAGTAGAAATAGGATCTTCAGTGTTGTTAAGAAATCCTCATATAAAGATAGTTGAGGAAAGAGACCTTGGTAGTGTGATCTCTCTGAATAGTTAAAAATAAACATAAACTTGATTAGCATATAGAGAAATAAATATCAGGGAGGCCTTAATCTATTCTGTGTACAGGAGGCTGGAGAATGGGTTGCACAGCTCACCCTGTCTCCAGGGTTTTAAGATCATCTTGCTGGCTGATGTTTGTACTGCTGTGTGTCAAACATAAATGATGTAGGCCAGTCTTAACCTGGCTTAGGCAGTCTTTTCACCTGCCTCCGTAGCGCTTGCTGCTCAGCAGCCCACAGCATACAATCTGGCACCTATGTGCCTCTTTTGTCATTTGTACTGTGTGAGCTGAGGTCCTACTTCCAAAAACAAAATACCAAAACCATTTGTCGCTCTCTAATCTGCATTTTTTTTTATTCTCTTGTTAGAAATTGATTGTGGGGATATGACAGCCCAGGTAACAAGTCCCTCTGGGAGAAACTTCGATGCCGAAATTGTCGAAGCTGACAAAAACACCTATTGCGTCCGCTTTGTGCCACAAGAAATGGGAGTCCACACTGTGGATGTCAAATACAGAGGGCAGCCGGTGCCAGGCAGCCCCTTCCAGTTCACAGTGGGACCACTGGGCGAGGGAGGAGCCCATAAAGTGAGAGCTGGAGGCCCAGGGCTGGAGCGTGGAGAGACGGGTGTCCCAGGTGAGTCCTCTGCTTGCACTAGGGTCCAGTGCCCACCATGTGCGGGGCTGCAGCACAGTGCTTTGTTTTCTGTTGACCTGCCCTCTGAAAGCTTAAGCAGAGCTTAATGTAACGCTGTAGGTTCATCCCAAGACAGGGGAAATAATACTGCTGCATCACGCAGATAGTCTGGAAATCCATGTTTTGGAAACTGACTGCTCTCAGAGGATGAGCCTGAGGTTGTAAGGTGTGTTATATGGAACAGATAAGCTAATTCGAGGCTAATAGGAGCCTTTTGGAGAAACTGCTAAGTGTTGCCACCCAGAATGATGGGTGAGGCACCTTTCCTCATGCACATATGCTGCATGGTCTGTTAGGAAGGAGCTGCAGCCCAGAAGCAGCAAACTGACTGTGTGCTCTCATGTGTTTCAACAGCTGAGTTCAGTATATGGACACGGGAAGCTGGAGCTGGAGGGCTGTCTATTGCTGTAGAAGGCCCAAGTAAAGCAGAAATTGCCTTTGAGGACCATAAAGATGGATCTTGTGGTGTATCATACATAGTTCAAGAGCCAGGTACATACTAAGACCAAGTCATGCTGGAATAACACTGAATGCTACTGTCAAAGAAACTAAGGATGCTCCCTGTTTCTTTTCTCCCTGCAGGCAACTATGAAGTGTCCATAAAGTTCAATGATGAGCACATTCCTGAGAGCCCCTACCTGGTTCCTGTCATCGCCCCCTCTGATGATGCTCGTAGGCTCACTGTCACTAGTCTTCAGGTGAGACATAAGGAAACATCTCCAAAACTTACCACGCAGACTGATTTCGTCCTTGTTCTCCAAGACCAAAATGGTTGTCCCTGCTTCTTAATAATAGCCTTGCCTTGGCTGGTGCTTGTTTTAAAACTTAGCCTGCAGCTAGAAAGAGATTTTTGGCAGCTGGCCCCTTGGTAACGGGCTGGTAGAGTTGCCCAGCTCTAGTTAGCCAAAATATGAAGGCAGAAGGCTCAACTGAGCATAATACTTGGGAATTAGGAATAAGAGACTCTAGAAAGAGCACTGAAAGACATAAAACTTTTCTTCTACCCACATTAGCTGGGGGAAACTGAAACATGAATGTGATTGTGCTGATACTGAGTTTCTTGATTGGCACATTGACTGAGGAGCAGGGATTCCACAGGCGCATCAGTGCAGGGCTCCATGGTTGGGACAAAGCTGCAGCTTTGCTGGAGCATGTGAGTGGGCAGATGGAGGGAGCCCCACCATGAGTTCAGAGCACAGATTTGCGCTGGCTGAGGTCATGCAACCACAGTTGCAGCTCTGATGATTCATGAACAGTAGTGAATTTCAGAATGAATCACAGCTTTGTAGTTGGTCTGGGCTCATCTGTTAACCTCACCTTAACCTCACCATATCATTTTGGTATGTGTGTGGTTACGTATGTTAAAATACAAGTGACATTAAAGGCCTGACTTAAATCTTCAAAGCCAGAAAGTTGGATGTGAGATTGAGAATCTGTGTCTAAATATATGGTACCTCAGCTCTTATCAAGGGGGATTCAGTTGTGGTGGTTTTCTAGATGTGTCCCAGCTGTGGTCCCCAGGAGTTTGTCTAGGCTGCAGGACTCCTCCACTATGGCTGTGTAAATGAATCACGGCAGTCTGATCTGATAGTATCTCTTCTAACCAGGAGTTACAAGGGCGTTAATTAGTCACTGTGGTATTGATGTTTCTCTTGTGTTTCATTTAAAGACTCTTTGACAGGAATACTTGCTTCAATTGAGTCCTGGAGAGGCAGATAAAGCTGAGTATTCAGTAACAGAGAGCAGTGGGCAGCATCAGCTTTTGCTGAACCCACATCAGGGACTTGCTTTATATATTGTACCTCAATTCTACTCAGTTGCATTTATTTCCCTCTTCAGGATTTAGTTGAAAACAAAATCAGGTAAAGTATGTTAAGTATAAAATATGACTGCTGGGTAGCTGCAAGGCTTCTCTGGTTGTGGGCCGTTACAACATGGATGCTGAGTTGCCTTGCCTTCTGCCGATGGCCTGACACATGGCAACATCTGGTTTCATGATTTAAATTGCTTTCTTATGTTAAGAAGTCTTGTGGTGGTGTTCTAAATGCAGCCTCTTGTGGCAAATATAAACATGCATATTACTCTTTCAGACAACTGTGTTATCAGAGGTTTTCCCCTGAATGAATCTGGAATGAATGAAGGGGCTGAAAAATGGAGCTATAGCTTAAACGTCCTTTAAATCAAGTGCCTGAATACTGCAGGCTGACTTCAATGATAACGGGTGATTAATGTCCTAAACCTGCCTCTGCCTGATTTGGCAGAGTTATTGGCTTCCCATTGTAGTGTGTTACCATAGGAAAAATCAGCCTAGCCAACATGGGTGACTGCTGAGTCAGCCACTCCCTAGGAGAGAGAGCTTCTGAACTGAGAGTAAAGACAAGTCACAGCTTTACACCTTTTGTTGAAATTGAAAAAACCCTGTGCAGAAGTGGTTATTTCCCTGCCACAAATCTTGTGCTGTCGGAAACGAGAAGTTTATATTTGATAATCTGACTGTTGCATTCTCAGGAGTCTGGATTAAAAGTTAATCAGCCGGCGTCCTTTGCTATAAGGCTGAATGGGGCAAAGGGCAAGATCGATGCCAAAGTCCACAGCCCCTCCGGAGCTGTAGAAGAGTGCCATGTGTCTGAGCTGGAGCCAGGTGAGCGCGGCTTTATGTTGGTTGAAACAAACTGGGTGAGCTCCAAAACGTGCTCATGCCCCCATAGCAAGGGAGTTCAATCCCTTTGGCTTGTGAACAGGATAACCAAGGGACAAGCACCTTGCTTGGAGAATGACCTCTTGCTGTCAAGAGTTGTTTGGTCAGGGTTATGTCTGTGTTCTTCCTAGATAGCTCCTGAAATGACTGAGGCCTAACTTGTGTAAGATGCAGATACTTAAGTCTTGGTTTGCCAGCGAATGTACGGTGATATTAAACAGAGATGAAATATGATGTGGTTGTTGAATTTAGCCAGGGAAGAAGTTTATTTTTCAAAGCTATGCTTCCATCTTTGACTAATAGTTTATTTTTAATTTGCACTCCCTCATACAAAAGGCCAAGGAAGCTGAATATAAGCAAACAGTACAGAAAGCTCAGCACCAATTTCAGCAGCAAGCTTTTCTTTTTCTCGTGAAGCCTGAATGATTTATGGTCTGTACTACGGACAGCAGCTGTCTGGCTGGGGAAGATTAGTCCCTTCTCTGGGTTAACAGCAATCAAAAATGTTAAATATCAGCAAATTGCTAACTGGCTTTATTAAATAAAGGTGTGGTGTTAGAGAAGGCCCTGGTAAGATTTGGCCTTCTCTTACCAGCTGCTTTGCTTCTCTGCACTGCTCCCTTGCCTGCTGACAGCTTGGGCTGTGATTAAGCTGTCATGTTTAGTGCACATGTGAGGCAAATAACACTAAAACTCACCCTGCAGACTAGATGACAGCTGAGATCAGGTCCTGGTAGACAAGGTGAAAATGCAACCCATGACACCTCTTGTGATAAATACAGTGTTTTCCTACTTAAGTATGAGGTTAGCAGCTTGTGTTGCTGAGTTGTCTTAAGGTGAGACCAAAATATGTCAAAGCACTATGAAACCTTGCTTGGGTTGCTACCCAGCCCTGCACTGGTTTATTTGCTGTTTCACTGTTCTCTCTGCTATATCCCCTCTTGCAGATAAGTACGCTGTTAGGTTCATCCCCCATGAGAACGGCATCCACTCGATCGATGTGAAGTTCAACGGGAGCCACGTTGTGGGCAGCCCTTTCAAAGTGCGTGTCGGGGAGCCCGGGCAGGCGGGCAACCCCACACTCGTCACGGCATATGGGGCCGGCCTGGAGAGCGGTACCACAGGTAACCTTACTTTTACAGCTCTGATGCAGACCTGTTGGCACCTGGATGTTGAGAGAGGCAGAACATGTTCCTAGGCATGTACATGACTTTCCCTGCTAAGGCAGCTGAACTAACACACATTCTCTGCTGACCTTGGGCATAGGCTAATTTTGCTTTCTTGCATGCTTCTCAAGTCTTATAACCATCAACTGGCAAGTCTGCAGGTTATACTGAGACATAACAAACTTAAAACGTATGTAAACCAGCAACTGCAGCATGAGTTCACTTGAACTGGTTAGCAGCTAGGCTACAACTGCTGGTTAGCTTAGCTCCCTGTAAGTGCTTCCAAGGTGCTCTGGCTCCCTTCCACGCATGAACGTAAGTAGCAAAGGCTGGAGGCTTTTGTGAATGCAGATACTGAGTTGGCTGTCTAGCTGAAGGAGTCTTGTTTAACTTGCATACCCCTGTTCCTTAAATGAGTGCAAGGCTGTACCCAGTTAGCTTTTCTTCAGTGCTTGCATCTCTAAGGAATTTCAAGGTAAATGTAATTTGGTGTGTAAACTCCAGGGAGTATGGTGTATTGTTCTGTTTGTAGTGTGCTACACGTGCTTCAGATGCAGTGCGAATGCTGACTCTTGGAAATCTGACACTTACTCACCTGCTGTGGCTGCCCCATCTGATAGCTCTCAACTCAAGAATGTAGGGTTTAGGGTTTGAGGTTTTTTTTTCTTATTTATATAATTTACTGCCTTAGTAAGAAAGTATGAAAATATTCCAGTATGTGCACTTTGGTTTGTTTAATTGTGTGCTCTATTAGGCCATAGACACGTGAACAGCAGAGTAAAACTGATAGTTTTGTACCTTTTGATAGGCAAGGTGATAGCTCATTCCTCTTACCCTATCTATTGATGTCTTTTGTGGATCCCATTTCATACCTTTTTGCTTTCCTGGGGGAAAAAAAAAAGTAGCTACTGTGGTTCTTTAGTCAAAGCTTCTGCTGTTCCGGAGAAACCAAGCAGTTAGTTTTGGAAACAGGCAGCTATACTGTGTAAAAATAAAGACATTATAGCCTGTGCTGCTTTAATAGGTGGAAACAAAAGCATTCATTAGTACTAGCCACTGATGCATCAGGGACAGGGCAATTTTTCTTCATCTATTAAAGCGCTCGGGGTTGTTTGGTTTTAATCTAAATAGACTTTAACTTCAGCAGAGTTACTCTGTGCCCCCTTGTTGAATCCTGGCGGCTGCCAAAAGCTCAGTGCCCTGGGAGCTGCAGAGCAGCAGTTTCTGAACAATGATCTAGTGTAGCGGTTTCAATAGCTGGTGGCTGAGCACCTGAAATGTCCCCCCAGGAGGGGTGCACGTCTGCAGCCTTCAACAAAGCGAGCCTTCATCTGAGGCACAGGGAAAGAGCAGTGACTTCGGAGCAAGAAGTCTCCAGTGAGAAGCTGTGTGAAGCTAGTTGGCTTTGGAAATTAATCTTCCTCTGGCTGAGCAGTGCCTGTTGCCTCACAGGCAGCACCAGTGAGATTTACTGCTAAAGCCCTGGAAGATGGTACAACCGTCTGTGGGAGCTGGGTTCTTTCAGCATTGTGACACAGCAGCCTCTTGTGTGGAGGAGAGGCTGGAAACTTCTCCCTAGTTCACCACCATGCCTGCATGCTTCAGTTGCATGCTTGAGCTTTCCCATAACCATCCTGGTTTTGACTGAGCTCAAGCACTTATTCCTCCTTAGCAGTGTCTCATACAACAGCCCAGAGATCATAAATATTTGAAGCCAGAGTTTGACAGTAAATTAGTGGGAGGCTGAAAGCCTTGCTTAATCTTTTCTTGTGTTGCTGGCATTGTGTCATTGGCTTAGTATTAGGAGCAGTAATTCAGCTGTGTTAACCAGATGCTGTAATTAAACAAGCTTTTGTTTCCACAAACTGCTTGGAGTGCTGCTGCCAAGCAGTTCAAGCACCCGTCTTCTCCAGGAGATCTCCTGTCCCTTGTGTCTCTTGCTTTCTTGTGGTCTCTTCACTGCTGATTTACAGTCCAGGCAGTGAGATGGCTCTGAGTTTTCCCCAGCTTAGCCTTGCAGGAGGCTGTCTGTGTTGGCACGGGCTCCAGCACCCAGCAGAAAGGCTCTTACTCTCAGAATTTTCTCTCAAAGCCAGTCTTTTGATCCCAGATTGCTTCCATTTTGTCCCTGAAGTGCTCTCACGATTCATTCTCCCACACAGTCACATAACAAGAGCAGAGGAGGGAGCTAAGTGTCGGTGGGGAGGCTGCTGGGGTGCAGAGCCTCCATGTGAGGATGCTGGGGGTGTGTGTGCTGTCCCTCCCTTTGGGCAGCCTTGTCTTGTACCGGACTACCCATCCTATGTAATAACTGAGGCAGCTTGTGTAACCTTGGGTGTGAGGAAGAGTGTGTCTTACTGTGCTACGTCTTTCTAGGACTGCAGTCGGAGTTTTTCATTAACACGACCAAGGCTGGTCCAGGTACCCTCTCTGTTACAATTGAAGGGCCATCAAAGGTGAAAATGGACTGCCAGGAAACTCCAGAAGGTTACAAAGTCATGTACACACCCATGGCTCCAGGAAACTATTTAATTGGAGTTAAATATGGTGGACCTAACCACATAGTGGGCAGCCCCTTCAAGGCAAAGGTTACAGGTAAAAAGCTAACCAGTGTTTACTGTGTGCCTGAAGTAGTTTGTGTCATTGAGCAAACGTGTCCCTCTGTGATAGTGAGGCATTCAGGTGTAGATGCCCAAAAACATGAGAAACATTTCTCCCCATCATTTCCAAAGCCTAGAGGAGGGATCTCAGGGCTATACAGGAGCACTAACTGCAGAACTTGTCAGCTTGACTTAGTGTAGTGCTGTAAATGTTGCTTGGGGGAATAAGAAATCCTGACCTAGCACTAGGGTGTTGCATTGGTAGCAGGAAAATATGACTTCTTTTCCCTTCCTCCCCCACTCCCTAAGCCTGAACCCTGGTCACCTGTAGCATAAATGGTGTCCCTCTTGGTCTCATTTTGGTGCAGGTGTCACCTAAGCAATGTCAGTAATGTTTGGAAGGCTTTTAGATAATGTGAGGAAGGCTGGGTTAGGATGCTCATTCTCTCTCCAGTGCTGTTTAAGCGCAGACTGGAGTTCACCTCTACTGCTGCCCCTGAGCTAGTGAGCCCTCTCCTGGTGCCTGTGGCACAGTGATGTTCTTGGGAGGGGATGCGCTCCCCTGAGCTGGGCCATGCTCTGCTTTCAAAATGGGTTGTTGCAAAATTGCACCTGCTTTTCTGCCAACTTGAGTAATTTTTGGCATTTGGTGATTGGAGCACAATTAACTCTTCTTAAGCAGCCAGCTTTGCTTAACACATCTTGAAGTTCCTGTGGTCCTTTAACCACTCGAGGGCTCTGGGAGGGGGTTGTTGCCAGTGTTACTCAAAGATGTCAGCTTAAAAATCCAAAAGGGAAATTGATCCTCTCCAAAAAAGCATTTTGGATGCGGAATGTGTGCTAGACATTAGGAGGGTTTTGAAACCTCCTTGTAAATGCCTTTCAGGTGGAATGAATCTGAATATCTGAAACCTTTTCTGTTTCCAGGACAGCGACTGGTTAGCCCAGGCAGTGCTAACGAAACTTCTTCCATCCTGGTAGAGTCGGTTACAAGGTCATCAACTGAAACTTGCTATAGCGCCATTCCCAGATCCACCTCAGATGCTAGCAAAGTGGTTTCCCGGGGAGCAGGACTCTCAAAGGCTTTTGTGGGTCAGAAAAGCTCCTTCTCTGTGGACTGCAGCAAAGCAGGTATGGGTATAGGAACCAGGTGGGACTTTTTGGTTACCTAAATCAATTTGTAGAGTTAAAATTCAGAGCTCAAGGGGATGATCTGGTTCTAAAGAAAAACTAAATTCTACATGGTGCTCACCAAATCAGTCCTGATATAGAGGCTGTAAAGGTGCCAGTTCCTTTCCACATGGCTTTATCTGAGCCAAATGCACCTGAAAGAAACCACAGGGTTATGGCATGAGAACAAACAGGTTGCTGAACTTGAGCAGCCCTTGTGGTGCATTGTAGCATGTGATGCAAGGTGTTCCCGTAAGCCTTGAGCGCTGATCATTATCCTCTGGGAGCACTGCAGTAGTAGGATTACAGACCAGCCATGTTCACTGGTCTCTGCTATTAACTTCTAATCAAGTACTTGACCAGCAGTGCGTGCTCATTTTCGCAAGCACTGTTAATGTCTCCTGTGCTCTAGTTAGTGGTTGCCTCTCAGGTCTTGCAAAATGCACAAATGAACACTTGCCTCTACGAGGTTGAAGGCTTTTATAAATGAAATTCCTTCTTATATCAAATTACCTTAGCTGTACCTCAGACTGCCACTCTGTGAATTAAAACAACAAAATCCTTGTGTTACGGTGCTAATAAATTATGGTACAGCCATGCTTGTTAATTTAGGCTTAGCAATGCTAACAGTCTGTTGTTTTGCTGTAGGTTCAAATATGTTGTTAGTTGGTGTCCACGGGCCTACAATACCATGTGAAGAGGTATCCATCAAGCATTTGGGTAGCCATCAGTACAACGTAATGTATGTCGTCAAGGAAAGGGGTGACTATGTCCTGGCGGTGAAGTGGGGTGACGAGCACATCCCTGGGAGTCCCTTCCATGTCACTGTTCCTTAAACTCGCTGGGCATCGGAATCAATCTTTGTTTGCAATTCAGATGTAGAGTTATACTGGGAGCAGTCCTGTTGCAAAATGCGGTATCTAGATACACACGGCTCACATTTCAATGCAGTCAGAAGTAAACTCTGTAACTTCATTTTTTTACAAGCATTTCACTTCTATCCTACTTACCAACCTAATGTCAATCTGTTTCATGTCCTCCTCAAATTGTATTTTGGCAGTACTGTCCGGGTCACTGTTAATGTTTGGAGAATCATGTGGATAACTAGACACTAATTTCCCTTGCGGATGTTGAAGACTTTAGATGTTAATTGAAAACTGGAATTTGTCTTTGTAATTGGGTATCTTAACTACTGATTTTATTTGACTGGAGACTTTACATTTTAGTTATGGAATATGACTTGGGCTGTCCCCAGTTCAAATTCTTTTCTGTAAAGAAATGAGGTAAAACTGGTACTATAATGGGTGCCTTTGTATACTTGATCAATTTTAACGCTTAACATGAGAAAAAGCTTCTAAAAGTGGCTTTACCACTCAAATTTAAAATGTTTTGGAAAATGCTTTGCTAATGGTTTACATTTAGGAAAAGTTTCATTTATAGCAAACCAAAAGCAGACTGAAAAAGACTTCCTGGAAGCTTTCAGCCTTTCTAAACTTTGTGTGCTTTGTAAATCTAGACAGGTAGCTTGTTTGCCATGCAGTTTTTAATTAGCTTGGGATTCTGCTGAGATTTCTGTGACTTTACCGCTAACTCCCCACACTCTTTTTTATTCATTTTAAGTGCGACTCCTGTGTTGGCTGGGTTAAATAAAGGCCCTGGAGGCTGCAGGCCAGGCAAGTAGCTGAGATGGTCCAAAGAAGCCAGCCTGGGGATGGGACCCCAAATCTGCAGTTGGGTACGAGGCAGGAGGGAGGGGGTGTACCAATTTACCAATCACAGCAATACCAATCAACAAACTCGCCTTTGGTGCAAGTCATTTTATTGTAACTCAGTCCAAGGACATGCCTGCAGCATGCTCATCTCTCCTAAAATCCCCCTTGTGCCACAAAAGGCTGAGGATGGAGAATGAAAACTTCCTTATTAACTTGTCTGTCTGTCCTGGATTACTCCACGCTACTTCTGAGTCCATATCTGAATTGCTGTCAGCTGCTGAGGCTTTAGTAAACTCTCCAACTGAGCTTTAACTCTGCAATTAGGAGAAGGTAGGATTTGTTGAGAACCTGTTGAAACATCGCTGTCTGACCCTAGGGAGAATTTCATGCTTACTGTTCTGTAGTTATATGTGGATGCACTACTCTCCAGCACAGTCATTGGGAAAATAAAGGAAGGGTGGGTTTTTTTTACTGTGCTTTTTTTGTGCCTTAATGTGAAATGCTCACTACATTGTAAACTAGGAAGTAAAAACAAAATAAACTGGAATAAAATGCAGGATTGTAAAATTGTATCTTATAACTTATTAAATAGAAATGTTTGCTTCATTAAAATGTGCATGTTAAAACCAACAATGGATTCTTTTCATATGTAGTCAGTAAAGCTCAAACTACAGTGAGCAGCAGCTTCAGGCAGCCCAGATAACCCCATGCCCGTAAGCTGTGCAGGTAGCTGGGCATAACCTGTTACTGATCCTGGGGCACTGCTGGCGCTCACCGGCTCCTCAGGCTCCCTGTGGTTGTTTGCAGAAGGTGTTTCCCAGCAGGATGCTGTACCTGGAGCTGGCTGGCTCCGGCACAGGGCCATGGAAACCAGCAGATGTTTTCCCAAACATGGTCCCGCTGGAAGCCTTGCTGAAACCTGAGACACTGCGGCTGCCAAAGACTCCCCTGCCTCGGGTTTATCAGATTATTTCCTTTTTATAGTTAACTGTGTTTCATTAGCTGTGTGCTATGGCAGCCTGAACCTCCCGTTTCATGTTGTTGGACAAAACAAACCCAAAAAACCCAGGTACAGCTGTTGTGTTGAGTAAACCTAGAGAGCCTCGTGCCTCTAATTCCTAATTCCCAATAAACGCGGTCTTGTCTGGCTGCCTCTTGCCTGTTACTGCTTGGTACCTTGGCCTAATCATGAGATGCAGTTAATGGGAGTTGTCTGTGAAGCTGATGGACCCTGATTGTTACCTTGTCTGAGGTTATGTCCAGCAAAGCTGAGCTCTGCTTCAAACAAGCAATTCTGCCTTGCCTGGGCACTGGCAGCTGAGAGTGGCCACAGAAATGGACTTGCTAAGGGCAGCAAGCATAGGGTGGTGTTGATGACAAGAGTTTTTGGTGCGACATGGCTATATTGATGATCTTTGGCAACAAAGTTCACCCAACTCCACCAGCTCTGGCAGCTGAGGCAACTTTCTGTTGTGCACAAAGTGGTGTTTTGGGGAAATTGCGTTGTGCATTTGGTCTTTGGCGCCTTGGTGAAAGTTTTCATTTGCAGTTCCCACCTTGGCAGGCAGCTCTGGGGCTGGGGTATTGCGGTACCTGGTTACTGATGTCCCAGTGCCTCTTGCTCGGTGGACTTGCAGTGGTATGAGGTGCACTTCATTATTCATGGAGGACTGCCATGGGCTTTTTTTGCTCTAGATGTGGAAGTGGTTTTTTCTGCCAGTTTGGTTAAAATTAAATTCTTGCTTCCATCTGTTTCTGATGGCCATCACTGGCCAGCAGTATCTTCTATACTTGAGTGTTGCTCAGAACTGAGAATTGCATTTTGTGTTGTGCAGCTCTATTACAGAAATGCAATCAGGAGCATCCACCACTTGTAATCAGTGCCTTGGGGGCTCCCAGGGAGAAGTGAGGTGATTAATGGCCCCACAGCATACTTAAACCTGCTGACAGCACAGCCCTTGCTTTCTGCACCACACAAATGTGAATGGATGCCTTTTGTTTTACTGTGCCTCATACAGAAGATGCAGGAGATCTCGTGTTAGCTGGGGGAGGCAGCCTGTTACAGGCTCAGCTCTGTCAGGCGCTAACAGTGGTAAAGGTCCCGGTTTGCTGTAGGTGTCCATGCTGGACACAAAGCTGCCTGCTGCAGGGCTGCAGTGCCCGGCTGTGCGTCATCCTGGGGGGAAAACCCTGGGCACGGGCATGGGCACGGGCACATCAGCTGGTCCCAGGCTGCAGCACATGCCTTTAACATTGTCAGCTCTATCATTTGCCCCAGCATTACCCCGGCAGCACGGGGTTCACTTTCCAAAGCAGCCTCAGCCTTTCTGAAATCAAGTATTATTAAGTGCAGCCCCTTGAATAGGCACTTGGTGCTATTTCTGCTCAGCTGCTTGCCTCAGGCAAGGGCAGAGGTGATCCATCCAGGGCCTGCCAGGAGCTTGTCATCTACTTCAACATTTGCATGCTAGTAAATAGCTCTCATGCCATTTGACATCTGGCATACTATTGTTCTTGTGCTATAATAAAACCTTGGATAGTATTGTTCGGGGTGTAGCACCAAGCTCCTTGCTTTATTAATGGGCTAAATCACGTTCCCTGTGACACGTGTGCTGATGGACTCATTGCAGCTTGGGCATATGGTGACCAATGGGGCTGCCCATGGGCTGCGTGAGCAGATGGGAGCTGAGGGAACCTCCTTGTCCTTTCCAGTATTAATATAAGGAATTGTCTTAATAAACAAAAGATATGTATCTTAACCAATTATTAGAAGTTTAAATTATTCCAAATTAATTATTTAATTATTTTTAAAGTATATATATATAAACAGATATAAGAGATAAACCAGTATACTTAATTTTTCTTGTGATGTTACTGCAGCAGTAAGCCTCCAATCCATGACAGGCCTGGGGCTCTGCAGAGTACTTTGTGTATCCAAAATAGATCTCCCTTCAACCACCAAAAAGCACTGAGCTGCTCTGATGTTTATCGGGTGTATTAACAATGTGGGTTGTGGGGCTGTTGCTTAGCAGGACTCTGGGTTTGGTCAGATTACGCAAGCTCTGTAATTAGTTTTCCCTCTAATTGTCTGTGGAAAGTGAGATTGTGGAGTTTCCAATCCAGAACATGCTTTTCTCTCAATTTTAGCTTCTAAATGTATTGAACAGGTTTAATTGTATTTTCATCATTTTTTACCCCACCGTGGGATGTGTTTGCAGTCCAGACAGTGCACCTTTCTTACTTAAAAATAATAAAAAGGAAGCAGACTATGTATTAATCACATTTAAAAGCCTGTCCAAAGTGGTTACATATAAACAAACATCACTTGACAGAAACTGGGATGGAGTTGCATGAAACTGCTTATTCTGGGAATGGCACAATGCATTTTACACAGTGTTTTTTATTCCTTTGAAGAGAGACCCTTTCCAAAGCATTTGTTGCTATGACAGTTGGCTGTGTTGCTCTCTCCCATGGGCCAAACCAAACTGGTTTCCCAGTTTGGCCTCTGCCAGGTCAGGGACAGCTCTGGGCCTGTTGGTGTGCAGGGCATGGGGTCTTGCAAAGCTGCTGTCAGCATCCCCAGGTGTTTATTCTGTCCTCTGTGCCAGCTGGCCTCGAGGATCTTATCTCTCTTTTTCTAATTCTATATATCTCCTGTCTGTATCCACAGTAGCAGAAAGGAGTGTGTGAAGTTTTGCTGCAGGACATGCCTGTGAAGCACCCAGCTGTATTGCTGTGGGCTGGGAGCAAACCCTCCTGGTACCCCCATGTTCAGCATCAAACTTCCCAACTCCTGGAAACAAATGTCTATTTTAAAGTATATGCTTTCCCTCTGTTACAGTAACTTAGAGAAATTCCCATCCCACCGTGGCGTGCCACGTCTTCATGGCTCCATCTCTGCTGGAGAGGAAGCAGCAGGATGGGCTACAGTGCTCTGCAGCCTGCAGCAATCGTTCATATTCAGCAGGTCCCTCTTGCAGCAGGTTATCAAAACAGCCCCGCTGCCAACAATCCCCCCTGCGTGGGGTTGTTTCTCCAGGGCCTCCTGGGAAATGGTTTTAAATGGCTTTTTGGAATTTCTCAGACTTTCAGAGTTAATTTTCATGGTTGTGAGTTTATATTGCACACTTAGAAAACAGTGTCACTAAATCAGGCTGGATTTATAGCTCACGTCGCTATTAATTTGACCGTGATTTAAAGCACATTCTTTATATAACATAAATAAAAGGGTAATAGATGTGATTTAAAAAAGCGAACGGGCAAAACCTGGTTTAGCAGGACGCAGAGGTGTGTTTGACAGCTCTTTCCTGGGATGAACTGCTTTCTGCAGGACCTTGGTACTGCAGATATTTACATCCATGCTTAGCTGGAAGCCTGTGAACCCTTCGAGCCCCATGGAGGAGCTGGCCTGGCTGGGAGGGTATTTCGTTCTGACAGTGACATCCTGCTAAGGTGTGTTTCTTGCAGGGTGGGATTTTGCATGTGGATTCACTGAAAACAGCCATGGTCAGGCCCTCCTCTCAGCTGAGATGCACAGAAAGTGACCACGTCTCAAACGCCAGCATTTGCAGAGCTTTCCAGGGAAGGTTTCTGGCTCTTCAGCCAATGTGGAAATTAATTCCTATAAATCTGTCTCCCAACTAACAGCAAATACCCTGCAAGTGCTGACAGCTGAGGCGCTATATTTAAAACAGCAGACGAAGTATTTAACCTTGGTTTTCACACCGGCTAGAAAACTGGGCTGTGTAGAAAGTGCATTCTTGGTGCTGTACCAGGTGATAGTGGAGAGGAGGTGGTGCTTAACCCTCAGGATGGCAGTGAGGACCATGGGCTAAACCTGGCTCCAGGGGTTGCAGAAAGAGCCCCTGATCCCCACTGCTGTTTTCCCCATCACCATAAAAGGGGCTTGCAGCACTGGGACTGAACCAGCCACCCTGTTGCAGGAGTATCGAGGGACACCAAGGAGTCCCCTTGAGTGGATATGCCCCATAACCTGCGGGCACTTGGTCCTGGGAGCTGCTGCCTGCAAGCAGGGCAGTCTTGTAAAGGTCATTGCAATGTGTTTCCTAGTTAAAGTAACTGAGGGCAAGGAATAACAGGCCTGGAGCCAAAGAAAGGTGCTGTTTTTTGTGGTAAAACTCATTTATAGGCACAGTGAGACCGGGGACACTTTGGGGTCAGGTGCGGGCCAGCTCTCAACAGTGAATAGAAAAGGTCTGTACAGAGACACGCACAGGAATGCAGGTCTGTGAGCTCCCAGCTATGAAGAAATCACGTTTCTTTGCCCCAGCTAGGTTTGCTGGCTTTGGCATCTGGGCTAACTGCCGTGGGGGCACCCCCGGATCCAGGGGTTTACAGCAATGCCACCAGAGGGTGCCCTAATCATGTCTAATGCACAAATGGCTCCTCAGCGGGGCAGCCTGCGGGAAGAACCTGCCTTACCCTGGGCAAGGGGCTGGCAGAGGGTGCGGAAGTGCTTTCAATGATCCCAAGGTGGAGAAAAACTAATGTGACTTTTCAAACTGTTTTCCGTTTGAATCAGGGCGGGAAGAAGGTGACTGCTGCCTTCGCCTTCTGCTCCCCATCTCCTTGGCTTGCTTGGCAGAGAAAAACCTCACCAGGGACCAACTGTGCTACATGGAAACTGGAAACAAGCTCCATGGGAGCCATGTGAGTGCTGCCCATGAGGCCCTTGCTCCACTCTTGGTCCTTTTCTGCAGTGGATGCTCTAACAATGAGTGGCCAAGTCCAGCCTGGGGCACAAAGGTGCCCACCACCATCCCTCCCGATGCAAGGGAGGCATGAAACAGCCAGGTTTGGATCAACTGCTGGTTTCAGTAGTCTCATGTTGGTAGGCTCCTTGGTTTTCCTGCCTTTGGTATTGCTATTGGTGCTATTGGCCTGCTGTGTGATAGTCCAACCTGGTGTTTTCCGGGGATGCAGCTCAATTGCTGGCTGCACATCTGCCTGTGGCTGCACATCTGCCCGTGGCTGCACATCTGTACACGACTACATCTGTATGTTTGGACACAGGGTGCATACATGTCCCAGCCCAAACCTCATCTGTGGTGGCTTTGGCTCATCACCCTCATTGCAGGGAAGCAGTGGGAGCTTTGGGGCATGTTGATGCTTGAATTGCTCATGTCTTTGCGTATTTGCACAGTCAGACTTTCAGAAAAGCAAAACAAATGTGGATGCAAACTCAAATAAGAGAGCTTGTGCTGCACAGGGCAGATCTGTTCAAGGGCTTAAGAGCCAGGGACACTTGCTGTGACGCAGAGAGGGGACATTCCCTGGTCCTAATGACCCCTGTCCCTTTGTGCAGTTCATTAAACAGCACATCCCAGCATGTTTGATGATTGTTTATATGCAATTAATTTAATGTTCCCCTAATGTTGCATGTTCAATCACAGCATGTGCTCCATTGGTCTGTGTTTGGGATATACAGACCCTTAATGAACAAGCCAGGTGGGGCCCTATGGGGTTTTACACCAGCTCTCCTGTGTCCTCATTGCTGTCAATGCCTAAAGGAAGCAAAGGGTATGTAGAGCCTTGCCCAGGGCCAAAGGGTCTCTCATTCTGTGACACAGGCAGAGAGGTGTCAAAGCTCACCAAGGTCAGTGGGGAGCAGTGTTGAGGCCAGGAAGAAGACATGAGCCCTGTTAGATGAGTCCTAGGTGCAGATGGACATATCTAGCCAGTGAGGTGATGGAGGCTATGGGGAAAAAGCAGTCCTGCTGCAGGCTGCCACTCTGGGTTCCTGGGGGCTTCTCTGACAAGGGACTCACTCCTCCAGGACAGTAAAACCCATATTGTGTGGGTTTCTGCAGGGTGAGGGGCAGCCCTGGCTCTGTCCCAATGCAGGGCAGCAGGGACTTCCTGTGGAGCTAGTTGGGGATCTTGTGGGGTGGGAACTGAGGATGCCTCCAGCATCGTGCATTAGAGAAGGGCTTCCCAAAGACCCAAACCTGATGGACTGGGGGATCTCAGCACTTTTTGTTCAGCTGAACCCTATCTTCTCTGTGTTCTCACCTGGCCAGGGCTGCTCTGGAGGAAGCAGAGTTTTCAGCTTCTGAAGAGCCTCTGTTTCTCTCCCAGCCATGATCTGAGACCTGGCTTGCATGAGACAAAGTTTCTCCAGGCCATTTCAGATTTCCAGTGTAAAACTTCTTCTGTTTGACAATAAACAAAGCTCAAGAAACCTCATCCATAGAAAGACAAACTTTGGTCTGACTGCAGAATACATCAAGGATCCTGCAACTTAGAAACCCCTTTGCAGTTGGGACAGCTGGGTAATGATCCCTGGGTGGGGAAAATCCAGAGACAACATGGACCATTAAACATTTTGGGATGTAATTACAATAATGTCTAGTGAATGTATGGAGTAAACAGAGGAATACCTATAGAGTGTGATTTATTCCTTTGTGCACTGCTCCTTTCTGCAGGCCAAGAAAGAGTAGGGATTTATGTGCAACTAAGACATGAGGCCAGAGGCTAAGACTGATTTCAGCCTTCACATGAACCATCGCTGCTGTCAGCCAGACAATGACATTCCTATAAAAATCCCAGTGTAAATATTTGTCCTAAATCAGACTCTTTCCTTTTGCTTTGACCGGGGTATAACTGAGGGAGCTTATGTAATGCTGTATCGCTTCAAGATTAATTGCTACTGCAAGTTGGAGGATTTCTTGTCTGCCTTGCACACACTCCCCGCTCCCCTCGGGATAATCTCCTCTCAATTTAGTTTCTTCTCTAAATTCTTTCTCCCCAGACTGAGTTTTGCAGAGGCCAAGCTGCTTCCCTCCCCTAAAAGCCTAGCTCATTTGCTAGCCCTTCCTGCCCCATCAGCTGGCAAACAGGGGGGGGTGCTCATGAAGAGGTGAGTATTTGCCTCTACTAACAGTTGGATTATTCCCACTTTTCAGATGCCATCTGTATGGCAGGGTTTGCTTTGCACTAACTCCAGCCTGTGGGCTGAGCTGAGCTAACAGATTGCTGCACCACTATGTTAAATAATCATCATTAGAGGCTGGTTCATCAGATAACTTCAGTCTGCCGTGGAGGTTTGGGGGGGGTGGGAAGGGGAAATGCAATTCACATGCACATGATGATGCTGAAGTCAGATTTTAATGTAAGTTGTATGATGTTCTGTTGCAGTGCTGTCACCTGGGATCTGCAGGACTTCTCACCTGTGGCTTGCAGGCAGGGTGGCAGCAGCAGGCAAGCAGGGGGGGATACCAGCAGCGCTCTCTTCTTGCTGCTCCTGGCTGGGTTAGTGCTGAAGCCTCGATGCTGTGAGCAGCTTCAGACCCGCACTGAGCAAATACTCCAAGATCAGCAACATTTTTACATTGCACACCACCAGGCACATACCTGCGTCCCACTGGTGGCAGCTCTGAAGCAGATATACACACACATGCACAGTGAAGAAACGTCCTTTTTATGCTTCTACCCCTGGAGAGGAAAGGCAGAGCTCCAGAGCCCACGTGAACACACGGAGATCCCTGCCCTTCAGGTGTTACAAAGCACACCAAAGTATTTTCCATTTGCAGTAGCTCCCTACATTTGTACATACAGTATGCTGCTTCTGGCGGATCTATTTTTGCATACGATTAGGAAAATAACCTGAAGGTTTAATTTCCCTTCTTACCCAAAGTATTTGGACTTTAACAAACTATTTGGTTCCTTTCCACTAAATATTGCACTTGCTGTGGGTTTATCTACATTAGTCTTCAGCAAGGTCTGTTGACTTCTGTGTATTTCCACACCACTTGAGAGAACTGTCGTAGTTTGAGGCCCCTCAAACAGTTCTGTGCACCCCCCCCACTTTCTTCCCCAGTCCCGGGAAAATGGGAAGGAGAATCCAAAGAATGCAACTCCCACAGGTTGAGATAAGAACAGTTTACTGACTAAGGTATAACATA